>ML347348.1:2025-99420 GCA_005239505.1 Nicotiana paniculata
AACAACAACAACAACAACAACAACAATAAGAATAATAACAATAATAATAATAATAATAATAACAACAACAACAACAAGAATAATAATAATAATAATAATAATAATATTAATAATAATAATAATAATAACAATAATAATAACAATAATAATAATAATAATAACAACAACAATAATAATAATAATAATAACAATAACAATAATAACAATAACAATAACAATAATAATAATAATAACAATAATAATAATAATACTAATAATAATAATAATAATAATAATAATAATAATAATAGTAATGAATAAAAGGCCTAATCAAGTCATTCTCGAAAAGGATTTATTCATGCTTCATTTGGTACCAACACATTTAACTACGTTCTTATGGTTTGAAATAAGGTTTTTGAAAGAAAATAGCTCTAGTTAGTGACTTTGAGACTCTTGAGTTGACTTTAGTAATCGTCGAGTAGTTTACTGGACAGTGTGATCTTTAACTTGATTATAGTTGTTGTAGGCTCTCGACTCTATCCTCTTTTACGGTCTAGTTGCGTGAGAAGTGAGGTGATTTGTTGCTAGTCCAAGTATCCGTGCGAATGGTCTAGAACTTTCCTTGAATGTGCTTTAAGGCGAAATCCTAAGTTTTTCTTGGTTTGGGAAATGATTGTAGGTTTTCCTTGGTCTGTTTGAGCTTTCTATCTCCAACAATGCCGTTGTCCCTAGTCACACCCTTTTGAGTCTCTAGCCTTTTTCATTTGATAAACATGTTATAAGCCATTACCCGTTTTGTCGTGATCCTCTCTTGGCACCCGGACCTTCCTTAACGCTCTTGTGAAATAAGTAGCTTAAGGCATAAGTACGGGGGGGAGAGGGGAGTTGAGGAATTTGAAAGAGGTATCAAGGCAAAAAAAGAGAAAAGAAATGATCTCTATGAAAAGAGAAGGCAAGAAAAGAAAAAAAACAAAAAGTAAAATGCAAAAAGTAAAATGAATAAAAGGAAGGGTTGATGGATTGAAAAGGAGGTAATGATCCCTAACATGAGTATCAAGGGAGAAAAAGAATTAAATGAACAAGAAATAGTGATGTTAAGTCTCTCTAGCCCCCAAATAAAAAGAGAATGCCTCTAATAATTGGTAATTGTGAGCCAAGAAATAAACAATGTGGAGTTCTTAAGGAAATGTATAACCACTTAACCATATGGTATCCTACCCTAATCCAAAAGCCTTCATTACCACCCGAAAGAAGTCCTACTTAATTTATAACCGAGTGAGCATACATAGTGGTGATCTACATGAGGGACAAGTCTATGGTACTTGAAGCCGCACTTGTGACATTCTCTTGTGAGAGAAGAGTGAACCTTTCATGAATCTTAAGATTGAGTGCTAACTTTTCAAGTGAGCTTGGTAAATGAAAGGTAGAGAAGGAAGAGTTTGGAGTCCACCATGACCTACATGATAGAACAATAGCCCTTGATGAGTAAAGTCAATTCTTGAAGCTCAAATGTCACATAAGAACTATATGTGCAAGATACTTGACTTGTCACCTTGTTGATAATTGTCACGCCCTGAACCTGGGGAGGCGTGACTGGCACCCGGTGTCGTGCTGGCCTGAGCGAACCACTCTGTAACTCATGACCGTTCAACCAAAACTAGAACATACATAGTTCGAGTTATCCGGACTCATTCCTTTTATAACTATCATGGGCCCACATGGCCACAACTTATAATGTACAACAATAAGTGGAAAACACCATTTTATTGAACTATTTTTCTTAAAACATGAATACATATGGGGCCGTCAAGGCCTTAGACATAATGTACAAAATGAACCTCTGTCTATAAAGCCTCTAATATTATTTGACATCAAATGGGACAGGGTACCATCCTACCCATAAGTATGTATAAAAACTCTAACACGATGACTCATAGACTTGGCTGCACTCCAAATGAGGTGGTGTCTTACCGATCCTTCACTGAAGGCCAATCTCGTCTACTATGAGGGATTGTCAAAGTGATTATCTATACCTGCGGGCATGAAACGCATCGTCCCCAACAAAAGGACGTCACTACGAATAATGTACTGAGTATGTAAGGCATGTAAATTAGTATATAAAGGACATGGAAGAAACATGGAGTAAAGGACTCAACCTGTAAGTCTGGATAGCTCTGTAAATCATGAAATATTTATAATGTCATGCATATGCATATAAATGTCATGTAATGCATAGATTTGTACGTATATAACATCATCAAGCCTATGAGGGCATCCCATCATATCATCTCGACCACTGTGGGCAATTCATCAACGTATACCAGTTGATCAAGTGGTGGTGCGTATATAACTCCATAACATTTTTCCCATATACCATATCCATATAATATACATATATACGCGTATATAACTCCATCTGGTCATGGGTCAATGTACATGTATAAATGCATGAAATGCATAAGAAATACGTTAATAAGATTTTCTCGGAATGCCATAAAAATTAATATACCTTTCGGCTAGACTTTATCAAATACGTATTTTTCTGAGACCCACGAACACAAGATATAATAATAATTCACATGGGGAATCAAAAATATAGACACCCCTAGTATTTCTATGAATAGAGTCATTTATGAAAGTTGCGTGTTGCTCGTTTCATTTGTATTATTTGGATCATGCCAAAAAGAAAGAAGGGATAACCTTAACATACATGAGCATAAATCAATGCATTATATGTAAATATGTTTGGTAGAACGCCAAATGCAGCCATTTTGTCTCTAATATATGAAGCTTTCTATATATCTCCACATCTTCCATAACCATCAATTATAACATTCCAAACAAGGGGTTCAGTATAATAGAATTCGGTAACATGTATTCAAGAAAATAATTGGCTCCATCAATCTCCCTGTTAATACATAGGCCTTGTATTATCATTTTGTACATAATCTGATCTGGGGTGGCACCCATTCTTGTCATAACATCATAGATATAACAAGCATCACCGGTCTTTCCTCTTTTTTTTTACAAAGTGCTCCAACAAGAGTGTTGTAAGAATAAACATCTGGAAGGAAACTAAGCTTTAGCATTTCACAACAATATTTATATGCAGATGCCACGTCAGGGCTCATACAAAATCCATGGACTAGAACATTGTAAGAAACTTTATCAACTTTGATACCCTCTTTTAACATCCTCTCCCAAATAATAGAATCAATGGTGTCTTGTGATTATCATGTTAGGTTGCCACATAATCCAAAGTGACTAAGAGTCACTTGTTTAGAAAGTGGCTTGCTACCACGTAATCCCCTTGTTTGGGAATTTAAACTTTATCCAATAATCAATTAGATAGTATCCCACTACCCTGTAATTAACTAATTACCCGCATAATTAAGAATTATCTCAACTTACTTAAAATACTACTCACTTTTAACACACTTTATATAACTTTCTATCATGGGCATGTGGTACCATATAAAATAAATTCATACACTATTATTTCATTAAAACATCCATGTAAAAATATATATATATATTCTCAACTTCTAATTTTCCTAATCTCATATAAAGAGTAAAAATTTTCGTACACTTAATTCTTAAAATGGTAAAAATATAACCTTCTTTTCTTGTGAGAAAAGAATTTCTATCTTTACAATAATAAATATCTCATAAACTTTCTCATATTATGTGTATAATTTAAAACATATTCGAAAGTAGTAATATTAATGATAATATAAAATCATATTTTTCAATCCATTTTAAAAAAAAGTTCCACTCAAAATACCATATCAAATATATATATAACGATATCAAGGTTGTTAAACTTACGGGGTGTAACAATTATGCATGAGTAGTATGGGTAATTTTTGGTCCCATGTCTCATCATTGACTCGTTGTAACGACCTTTCACTCTGAGGAGGTGGGAACTAATCTATTTTCTTGAGGACAAGCAAAGACCTAAGTTTTGGAGAGTTGATAAGTGTAGATTTTGACCACTTATTAGTACTTGTTTTACTTTTGTTTTAGTCTGAAAGTGTTGATTTATCATTTGGGGACAGAAACATCATAGTTTATCATTTTAATTTTATATTATGGATTTAATTAGTGTTTCTTCTTTGTTTTCTTCATATTCTACTATGAGTAGTGTAACGACCAGACCAGTTGTTTTGAGCCTTAGCGTGTCTCTCGGTGGTTTGAGGCCTTGAGCAGCTTCACTTCTGGTATTATGACTTGTACGCGTGGTCAGAATTGAATTTAGGGAAGTTCGGAGTTGATTTGGAAAGAGAATTCTAATTTCGGAAGCCTTAAGTTGGAGGAATTGACTAAAGTGTAAATTTTGAGTAAACGACCTCGGAATTGGGAATTGAAGGTTCCACCGAATTCGTATGATGATTTTGGACTTGGATGTATGGATCGGGTTTCGGATGACCCGGGAGCGTTTCGGCGCCTATTGTGGAGGTTGGCAGTTTGGCAGAATGTCATAAGTTCGGGATGAGATATGTTTCAATTTTATTGATGTCCGTTTCAGATTCGGAGTATTGGAATAGCTCTATATGGTGATTCTAGTAATGGGAGCGCATCTGGAAGTGGATTTGGAGGCCCGTAGGTCATTTCGAGGTCATTTGGCGGGAGTTAGAAAATTTGAATATTTTTGAGAAGTTTGACCGGGAGTAAACTTTTTGATATCGGAGTCGGATTCCGACTCCGTAAGTTGGAGTAGGTCCATAATGTCGAATGTGACTTGTGTGAAAAATTTGAGGTCAATCGAACGTGATTTGATGGGTTTCGGCATCAAATGTAGAAGTTTGAAGATCTAAAGTTCATTAAGCTTGAATTGGGGTGCGATTCAGGGTTTCAACGTTGTTTGATATGATTTGAAGGCTCGACTAAGTCTGTATGGTGTTTTAGTACGCGTTGGTATGATTGGTTGAGGTCTCGGGGACCTCGGGTAGATTTCGGATGGTTAACGGATTTAATTTGGCCTTATGAAGGTGTTGATGTTGTTGTCTTCTGGTGTAAGCACACCTACGAGATTAGGGCCGCAGGTGCGGAGCCGTAGAAGCGGACATGAGGGTCGCAGGAGCAGTTCAGGCTGGGACCGCAGATGCGGTCGAGTTTCACAAAAGCGGGACCACACCTGCGCGCGTGGAGTCACAGAAGCGAAGGGGCAGAAGCGTGGATACGGCCGCAGATACGGAGTGGAGGGGCCTGAAGGAGAACCGCAGAAGCGATATATTGGCCGCACCTGCAGGACCACAGAAGCGGTAAGCGACCGCAGGTGCGAGAGGTCGCTAGGTATATTGTTTTAAAGAGCGGGATTTGGCTCTTCTTCTCTCACTTCTCATAGAGCCCAAGGAGGGATTTTCATCAAGCAACACAAGGTAAGTGATTCTTATTTATTTCAAGTTAAATACATGGTTGTATAAGAATTTAAGCATGTAAATTAGTAGAAATTGTGGGGTTTTTGGTAGAAAACCTAGAAGTTATATTTTTGGATTTTGACCACGAATTTGGGTATGGAATTGAGAACAAACTGTATATTTGAGTTCATAATGTTATGGGTAATGTTTATCTTCGAAAATTTCCAGAATCCGGGCACGTGGGCCCGGAGGTGAATTTTAGGAATTCTTCAAATTGGGTTAGGAGATCACCTTAATGATTAGGATTTGAAATCTTAAGCATGTATTGACTATTTTATATATCATTTGACTAGCTTCGGGTCGTTCGGCTCCGAGTTGAGGATTGAAAGAAAAAATTTGGACCGGAATGTGAGCTTTGAGACGAGGTAAGTCTCCAGTGTAACTCTGTGAGGGGGAAACTACCCCTAGGTGATATACATACATTTGATTGTGTGTGCTACTTGTAGTGGGGGATACATACGCGTGAAGTGATGAGAGCCCGTGTGTAGCTACATTCATGATATTGTCCGGGTAGACTTAGGTTCACATCATGCTATTGTTGTACTATTTGAGTATCCCCTCACTTATTAATTCCCCTGCTTTGCATTATATTCGAGACTAGATTTGGTATTGTAGAGACGTCATGGGTTCATGATTAGCCATCAGATATTATTCCTCCTCTTACGACATGTCTCCGATATATATATATATATATATATGATCCATTGGAAGGTTTTCATTACAGAAATTACAACTCATAAGTTTATTCGTAAGTAGGGTCAAGAACCCATCAAAGCTTCTTATTCTAATGGGATCGGGTCGTTCGCCTCGGCAGGATTATGTATTTCAGTTCTTATGGGATCGGTACTTTTGCCTCGGCATGATATATGTACCACACTCTCATGGGAGCGGGTCGTTCGCCTCGGCAAGTTAATAGATGCATCTATGGTTCGCGCCGTTCGACCCTCGGCAGTGCACAGTTTTATTATTATTATTAGATCGGGTCGTTTGCCTCGGCATTTCCTATATCATATCCTTATGAAATCGTGTGTAAAACTGGCAAGAAGCCAGTGTATATGTACGTTCCTGGATCGGAATTATGGTAAGATACTCGAAGAGACCCACTATATCTATATATATGCTCCGGTTAAGGAGGGAATTTCTAATAAAGATCTTGAGTTCCTCATGAAGAGGGGTATTTGTACCACGTTATTTATACGTGTTTAATTCATTTATTTACTATGCCTCATACTTACTTATCTCATTATTGCGCCTTATGTTGTTGGACCACTAGTGAGTGTCGATGTCGACCCCTCGTCATTACTTCTCTGGGATTAGGCTAGATACTTACTGGGTACACGTTGCTTACGTACTCATACTAAACGTGTTGCACACTTTTGTGTAGGTACGTATATGTCTATAGACCCTTTAAGAGCAAAGGTGTATATACATGCGGGAACCTAGGTGAGTTGCACTCCAATTGTCGACCCGCAGCCAGCAGAGTCTCCTTCGGAGTATTTACATTTTTTTCCTGTCCAATTTGTATCTCGGGAAGTTGTTGTATTTTATTTTATTTTCCTAGTTAATGCTCATGCACTTGTGACACCAGGGTTTAGGGTAATTATGGGTTATTCAGTATTGAAATTGTTAAAAGTATTATTATTATTTACTTTGTAAATCCCATGCTTTACTATTTAAATTGAAGGAAAATATAATTTCAAAAATAATAAAATGAGAACCAAATTAAGTATATAATGTTGTCTTGCCTGATAGTGGCGTCCGGCGCCATCACGACCTTAATGAATTTTGGGTCGTAACAACATGGTATCAGAGCGCTAGATTCACTTAGGTCTCACGAGTCATGAGCGAGTCTAGTAGAGTCCTATGGATCGGTACAGAGATGTCTGTATTTATCTTCGAGAGGCCACAGGGTTGTTAGGAGCACTTCCCTTATTGATTCCCCATTATGCAATTTGATTCTTTCGAGGCTTGTGCCTTTATTTCTCTCTTATTCAATCTTATGTGACGTGAAGCGCTTGTTATAGATTGGGAATCTAAGGTTTCAGCTCAGCATCAGTGTTATCTAAGGTTTTGAGATTTAGCCTTGATTGATATGACGATCCGTGCACTGCTGTCGCATAGTGTTTGGGGAAAGGTAGGATGATTGTCTAGGCGTCGAGTCAGTGAATGACCGGAAAGGAGGCTTTACTCAATTCATGATTCAGAGATTCAGTATTTTATTTCCGGTGAAGGAAAGGCAATCGGACTAGGAACGTTCAGATTTGGGTTGATGGAGTAACGAGACTGGTATTTTTTAGCATGGTGGAGATTTTATTTGTGATGTGGTGCCGCTGTCCCAGATGAGTGTGCTAAGTTCGCCGGTGTTATGGTTTTCTTCAATTCGCCTTCACGGCGGGGTGTTACGAAATGGTGTTGGGGAAGCAGTTGTCAGAAATCGCGGTGTGCAGTGGTTCAGAATCGAGTTGGTATTCCTATTGTTGACGGCTCGAGAAAAATGACATTCTAAGAGGTTTAGAGTCTGTAGAGACTCATTTGTTTAGGCGTTACAGAGATGAATTCAGAATCGGGGTAACAATTGGGAAGCAAAGGACGAGGAAGGACATGTGAGAGGTGTTCTGCGGTGATTGAATTGCTAGAAGGTCAAGTGCGAAAAGTAGAAGTCAAAGAGTTGCTTAAAGGAGAGGGTTGGACCAAGGTGGAAGAGTGGAAGAGTAGTATATGGGTTTTGTGGTAGGATGGCGCCCTGAGGGAAGATTAGATCAATTGGGGATCGTGATGGGCAGGGACTAAGACCATGGATTTTATTTGGATGCAACATGACTTTGAGTTTGGAATGAATTGTTAAATTTTTAGTTGATGTCAATGGGGAAGAAGGAACCTCGGTGAGTCCCAGGGTTATGTAATTGTAGTTTCGAGCTAAGTGGGAGAGCCCCACCGTCTATTATTGGATTGCGTGGTTGTCTATTTGTGCGGTTCCTCGTTATCGATGCGTTGGCGGGTTATTATGATGATGGAAAGGAAACATTAGTGGGGATTGGAGCAAAGGATTGAGGAATGTGTGCTATCTTTGGCTCAATGATTAATGTTCAGATTTTGGGTAGACTCAGATTCTATGCTTCATGTGGATGTAATGTACAAGGAAAGGAATTCAGTCGGTTGCTTCTTGGAAAGGGTTTTCATGTGCTAGCAGAGCCTTGGAGTTGATTATATTCATGTCACGACCCCAAACCACCCCGGTCGTGATAGCGCCTATCGTGGAACTAGGCAAGCCACACAATTTTAAATAATTTGATTTCTTTCATGAAAACCATATATTAATAATAAAATTCTCCTTAAAGCAATTTTTATTTTAAAAGTCAAATACCACTAACCACTAAAATAAGTCCCAACACCGGGTGTCACCGAGTCATGAGCTGACACAACTAAAATTGTTGAAATATAGAATGGACAAGCATTGTTTGAAATAATAAAATATGCCAAGGAAGATAAGGAAGGAGAAGACGAGGTTGCGATCGCCAGGAAACTGCCTCGAAATCTCTGGCTGGAACTCTGTCCCAAACCATTAGCAACCATTACCGGGTACTGAAGTACCTGGATCTGCACACAAGGTGGAAGGGGTAACATGAGTACACCAACTCAGTAAGTAACGAGCCCAAACTGTGGGCTGAGAGGTAGTGACAAACTAAACCTCAACATTTATAACAAAACTCAATGTACAGAAATTAGGCATGCTTTCAATTAACTAACAGTTCAATGTAATAAGATAAGTACAGATTCGAACAGTTTAACATATGTAACTCAACGTACTTTGACATGCCAATGGTTCATACAATGTGCTCCCACTCTCACATACTAGTCTACTCAGTACTGTATATGGCTCTCATGGCCCAGGGAAGATCCATCCCAAAATATATACACATGTGAAAGTAGTCATTCAGTACTAAGGAAGGCCAATACAGCCCCACAGAGAAGATCCATCTCCAGATAAAAACACTCGGACAAGATCCATCACCAGGGAAGATCCATCCCTCAATAGTATCATTGCGCTCACTAGGGATGTGTTACAGACTCCGGAGGGGCTCCTACAACCCAAACGCTATCCTAAGCTAGATCCAGGCATAAATTAATATAACTTGATGTGGCATGCAGCCCGATCCCATAACTGTCACTCAATATCAGGCTCTCGGCCTCACTCAGTCATCACTCTCCAGTCTTGCTCACTCGGTCTCACAATGCATGAACTAGACCGAATCTATGATATAATGTGCAAAACAATAATTACCGAGACTGGGACATGATATGATATGCAATAACTTGAATGAGTATATAATATCAATGAAACATAGGAAATGACAGCAATAAGCGACCACTCAGGTCTCAACAGTATCGACGTGAAGCCTTAACATAATATCTAGCATGTTTGCATTTAATCACATTGACAGTAGTATGGATATCAACAAGGAGGGATCACTAACTGAGCCATGGAATGAATCAGGTCACCATTCTCACGGTGCACGCCCTCACACCCGTCACTTGGCATGTGCGTGACCTCAATTACAATCATATAACATATAGTTCGGGATTTCAAACCCTCAGAACCAAGTTTGAAAGTGTTACTTACCTCAAACCAGACGAAAATCTACTCCACGATGCCTTGCCACTCGACTTGGCCTCAAATTGCCTCGAATCTATCCAAAATCAGTTTCATAACATCAATACATGCTATAGGAACAAAGCCCACACGGAAATTATCAAATTAAATCAAAACTCCCGAAATTGGCCAAACCCGACCCCCGGGACCACATCTCGGAATCCGATGAAAATCCAAAACCAGAATCCTCATCCTTTCATGAGTTCATACATACTAAATTCATCAAAAACTAACTTCGTTTGACCCCTCGATCCCCCAATTCTTAGTCTCAAGTTTCAAGCCCTAATTCTCCAATTTCCACCCTTAAATCCCACAAATTTCATGCTTAATCAGTTAAAAATCACCATAGAATCGAGTTTTAGGTTCAAAAATGTTAACTCAAAGTGTTTCCCCTTGAATCCCTCTTCAAAATCCCGTAAAAGCTTCAATCCCGACTTCAAAATGGAGGAAATGGGAAAAATTTTGCGAAGGGGTCCTTATATAATTTCTGCCCAGCTAAACTGCATCTGCGGTCCATTTTTCACACATGCAACCACCTCATCTGCGAAAATAATCCGCATCTGCGGAAATTACTTACCCAGCTCGCTCTGCATTTGCGGTCATCACTTCGCACTTTCGGACTCGCAGGTGCGCTCACACGTCCGCTTCTGCGAAAACACCCCAAACCTCCAAATCCGCACCTGTGACCCTATACCGCACCTGCGGTCGCCGCACCTGCGATCTCCCTTCTGCAGGTGTGGAAAACCAGAAACAACAGCACCAACAGATTTTTCCCAAGTTCCCACTTCTTGATGGCCATCCGAAATCATCCCGAGCCCCTCAAGGCCTCAACCAAATATACCAACATCTCATATATCATCACACAAATTTGGTCGAACCCTCGGAACACTCAAAACAACATCAAAACACCAAATTAACCCGAAATCCAAGCCTAAGAATTTCTAAACTTCCAAATTTCGCCAACGATGCCGAAATCAACAAAACCATGTCCGAATGACCTAAAATTTTGCACACACATCAAAAATGACACTACGAACCTATTCCAACTTCCGGAATTCCATTTCGACCCTAATATCTAAGTTTTTTCACTGCCGACCGGAAATCACCAAAAATCCAATTTCGCCAATTCAAGCCTAATTCTATCACGGGCCTCCGAATAACATTCCAAACACGCTCCTAAGTCCCAAATTACCTAAAAAAGCTATTTGAACCATAAAAATCAAATTCCGAGATCATTTACTTATAAGTCAACTTTCGGTTGACTTTTCCAACTAATTAACCAACTTAAGAGACTAAGTGTCTCATTTCTCTCCACAATCACTCTGAACCCGAGACCGACCAACCCAACACAATATAAAAGAGTTAAACCACATATAATGAAGTAGAAATAGGGGGAACGGGGCTAAAACTCTCGTAACGACCGATCGGGTCATTACATTCTCCCCATTTTAAGAAAATGTTCGTCCTCGAACGAGTCTAGTAACATGCCTGGAGTCTCAAATAGGTGTGGATATCTGTTTCGCATCTCCCGCTCGATCTCCCGTGTGGCCTCCTCCACTGGATTCCCTCTCCACTGCACCTTAGCTGAAGTTATATCCTTTGACATCAACCTTCGGACCTGCCGACCCAAAATAGCTATTGGCTCTACATCATAAGTCATATCCCCCTCTAACTGAACCATGTTGAAGTCCAAAACATGGGACGGGTCACCAACACACTTCCAAATCATGGAAACATGAAATACTGGATGCACACTTGACAAGCTGGGTGGAAAAGCAAGTCTATAACCTCCCCTACCCTCTGAAGCAACTCAAAAGGCCCAATGAAACGGGGGCTCAAATTGCCCCTCTTCCCAGACCGCATAACACCCTTCATGGGTGAAACCTTCAGCAGAACCTTCTCTCAAATCATGAAAGATACATCACGGACCTTCCTGTCCTCATAGATCTTCTACCTAGACTGCACCGCGTGAAGCCGCTCCTAAATCAGCTTCACCTTATCTAAAGCATCCTGCACCAAATCTGTACCCAAATGTCTATCCTCACCCGTCTCGAACCAACCGACCGGAGATATACACCTCCTCCCATATAAAGCCACGTACGGAGCCATCTAAACACTCGACTGATAACTATTATTATATGCAAACTCCGCGAGTGGCAGAGACTGGTCCCATGAACCCCCAAAATCAATAACACAAGCGCGCAACATGTCCTCCAATATATGAATAGTGTGCTCAGACTGCACGTCCTTTTGAGGATAAAAAGTTGTGCTCAACTCAACCTGAGTACCCAACTCCGGTTGCACGGACCTCCAAAACTGTTATGTGAACTGAGTAACTCTATCAGAAATGATGGAAACTGGAACACCATGCAGCCAAATAACCTCCCGGATATAAACCTCAGCTAATCGCTCTGAAGAGTAAGTAGTACCAATTGGAATAAAGTGTGCAGACTTGGTCAGCCGATCCACAATAATCCAAATAGCATCGAACTTCCTCGAAGTCCGTGGGAGACCAACTACAAAGTCCATAGTGATCCGGTCCCACTTCCATTCCAGAATATCCAATCTCTGATGCAATCTACCTGGTCTCTGGTGCTCATACTTGACCTGCTGACAGTTGAGACACCGAGCTACAAATACAACAATATCATTTTCCATCCGCCTCTACCAATAATGTGTCGCAGATCCTGATACATCTTCGTGGCACCCGGATGGATGGAATACCGCGAGTTATGGGCCTCCTCAAGAATCAAATCCCGAAGCCCATCTACATTAGGCACACAATCTGACCATGCATCCTCATCACACTATCATCACCAATAGCTACATCCCTGGAATCACCTCGCCGGACCCTATCCTGAAGAACGAGCAAGTGTGGGTCATCATATTGGCGCTCCCTGATACAGTCATAAAGAGAAGATCTGGAGACTACGCAAGCCAATACCCAACTGGACTCCGATATATCCAATCTCACAAATTGGCCCGCTAAGGCCTAAACATCAAGTGCTAAAGGTCTCTCTGCTGCTGGAAGATATGCTAAACTCCCAAACTCTCTGCTTGACGACTCAAGGCATCGGCCACTACATTGGCCTTCCATCGATGGTATAGAATAGTGATATCATAGTCCTTGAGAAGATCTAACCATCTCCGCTGACGCAAATTCATATCCTTCTACTTAAACAGATGTTGCATACTACGGTGATCAGTAAAACCCTCACAATGAACTCCATACAAATAATAACGCCAACTCTTCAAGGTGTGAACAATGGCTGCTAACTTAAGATCACGCACCGGATAATTCTTCTCATGGATCTTCAACTAGCAAGAGGCTTGTGATTGCTATCCTCGAGGCATCACAATACACGGTATAAGAACCTGAAGCTGATGGCAACACTAACACTTGAGTTGTGGTCAAAGCAACCTTGAGCTTCTGAAACCTCTCCTCTCACTCGTCCGACCACCTGAACGGAGCACCCTTCTGGGTCAATTTGGTCAAGGGAAAAGCAATAGAAGAAAACCCCTCCACAAAGCAACGGTAATAGACCGCCAAACTAAGGAAGCTCATAATCTCCGTAGTTGAGGACGGTCTGGGCCAACCCTGCACCGCCTCTATCTTCTTCGGATCTACCTGAATACCCTCACTGGACACCACGTGCCCCAAGAAATCTACTGAGCCAAGTCCAAACTCACACTTGGAGAATTTTGCATAAAGCTTCTCCTCCCTCAATCTCTGCAATACAACTCTCAGATGCTGAGCATGCTCCTCCTATCTACGAGAGTACACCAGGATGTCATCAATGAACATAATAACAAAGGAATCCAAATATGGCTGAAATACATTGTTCATCAAATGCATGAAAGTTGTTGGGGCATTGGTCAGCCCAAAAGACATCATCAAGAACTCATAATGGCCATAACGGGTCCTGAAAGTCGTCTTAGGAATATCTAAATCCTGAATCTTCAGGTGATGATACCCGGATCTCAAATCAATCTTAGAGAACACCCTAGATCCCTGAAGTTGTTCAAACAAATCATCAATACGAGGCAAGGGATACTTATTCTTGACTGTAACCTTGTTCAACTGCCTGTAATCAATACACATTCTCGTGGAACCATCCTTCTTCTTCACAAATAACACCAGTGCACCCCACAGTGACATTAGGCCGAATAAACCCCTTATCTAGGAGTTCCTGAAGCTGCTCTTTCTATTCCTTCAACTCCTCTGGTGCCATACGATACGGTGGAATAGAAATAGGTTGAGTGTTTGGCACCAAACCAATAACAAATTCAATATCCATGTCAGGCGGCATGCCCGGCAGGTCTGCAAGGAACACATCCAAAAAATCACGGACCATAGGAACAGAATCAATAGTGGGAGTCTCAGAACTGACATACCTCACAAAAGACAAATACGATAGACACGCCTTCTCCACTATATCCTGAGCCTTCAGATATGAAATCACCCTACTAGGCACATAATTAATGGAACCTCTCCACTCAACCCTTAGAAATCCCGGCATCGCTAAGGTCACGGTCTTAGCGTGATAATCTAAAATAGCATGACATGGAGAAAGTCAATCCATGCCCAATATCACATCAAAATCCACCATACTAAGTAATAACAGATCCACTAGGGTCTCCAGACCTCCAATAGATACCACACATGACTGATACACGCGGTCCACAACAATAGTATCACCCACAGGAGTCGACACATGGATAGATGTAACTATGGACTCACGGAGCATATCCAGAAAATGAGCAAAATATGACGAAACATAGGAATATATGGAACCAGGATCAAATAAGATTGAGGCATCTTGGTGACAAACTGAAACAATACATGTAATCACTGCATCTGAGGCCATATCATATGGTCTGGCTGAAAGTGCATAAAAACGGGCATGACCTCCACCTGATCGACCTCCCCCTCTAGGGCAGCCTCTAGCTGCCTAACCCCCACCTCTAGCTGGTTGGGCGGGTGCTGAAGTGACTTGTGCCGAAACTGATGGCTGACTCCTCTGCTGTGATGAACCTCTCGTAATACAAGGACAAAACCTCTTGATATGATTCAGATCTCCACACTCGAAGCAACCCCTCTCGGCGAATGACGGTAGGGACTGAAGGGAACCCCTAGCACCGGGATAACCACTAGAAAAGCCAGGCATAGATGAGCCTTGAACCGATGTTGTACGGGATGAACTCTGGTCTAGAAGGGCATTGAATGATGAGCCGCCCGTTCCCTGATGATGCACCACTATAAACTGGGCGAGCTGGCTGAGCAGGCCTAAATGGGTGGCCTCTGCTATGCTGAAACTGACCCCTGGAGGGAACACTACCAAAGCTACCAGATCCCCGAGTCCTCTTGGCCTCCCTCTCATCTCGCTCCTGGCGACGAACTGACTTAATCTCTCAGGCAATATCAATAACTTGCTCAAAAGTACCACTCGATATTGTCTATCTAGTCATAAGAATCTGAAGGTGATAGGTGAGGCCATCCACGAACCTCTTGATCCTCTCTCTCTGTAGGAACCAACCAAACAGCATGACGAGCTAAATCTGAAAAACTCATCTCATACTGCGTCACAGTCATATCATCCTGATGCAACTGCTCAAACTGCCTGAGCAGCTCCTCTTTGAGGGACTGTGGGACATACTTCTTTAGGAAGAGACTGGAAAACTGCTGTCAGGTAAGGGGCGCTGCAACAACAGGCCTACGCCTCTCATAAGCCTCCACCAAGTAAAAGCAGCTCATGAGAACTAGAAAGTAGTGAACGAGACCCCACTGGTCTTCAATATACCTATTGTACGAAGAATCCTCTGACACTTGTCCAAGAAACCCTGGGCATCCTCGCCCTCGTAACCATTGAAAGTCGGAGGCTGAAGTCTACCAAACCTCTCCAATCTACGATGCTCTTCATCAGGCATTACTGGAATCACATATTCCTGAGCAGGTGCAACCGGCTTAGCTGGAGCAGCCCCCGATGTCTGAAGTCCCTTAATAACCTGCTCAGGTGTAGGGGCAGCAGGAGTCTGAGTGCCTCCCCCAGCTTGAAAAGTAGTTGTTGTAGTAGAAACAGCGATCGCCTAGGCAATATTGGTGCTCACGGTCAAGATCTGAGACAAGGTCTCCTGAAGACCCGGAATAACAGTAGGCACAACCAGTGCCTGAGCTGGTCCTGCTGCAACATCTGCGGCTGGGACCTGGTCTGGAATAACAGGTGGGTATTTGGGTACTGCCCCGGTTGTTGCATGGGTTGAACCTCTACCTCTACCACGTCCTCGACCGTGGCCTCGACCCCTCGTGGGTCACACGGGTGGCTGATCATCCTGCCTGGTAGCATGTGTCCTCACCATCTATGAGAGAATGAAACAATCAAAGTTTAGTTACTAGAATCAACATCTTCACACGACAAGAGTTCAAGAATGTGAGATTTTTTTCCTAAGGGTTCTGCAGCCTCTCGAAGACAAGTACATACGTCTCCGTACCGATCCGCAAAACTCTACAAAACCTGCTCATGACAGGTGAGACCTATGTAACCTAGGCTCTGATACCAACTTGTCACGACCCCAAAACCACCCCGGTCGTGATGGCGCCTATCGTGGAACTAGGCAAGCCAGTTAATTTAAAATAATTTGATTTATTTCATGAAAACCATATATTAATAATAAAATTCTCATTACAACAATTTTTAATTTTTTAGTCAAATACCATCAAACACTAAAATAAGTCCCAACACTGGGTGTCACCGAGTCATGAGCTGACTCAACTATAATTGTTGAAATATAGAATGGATAAGCATTGTCTGAAATAATAAAATATGCCAAGGAAGATAAGGAAGGAGAAGACGAGGTTGAGATCGCCAGGCAGCTACCTTGAAATCTCCGGTTGGAACTCTGTGCCAAATAATCAGGAACCGCTACCGGGTCCTTAAGTACCTGGATCTGCACACAAGGTGCAGGGGGTAACGTGAGTACACCAACTCAGTAAGTAACGAGCCCAAACTGTAGGTTGAGAGGTAGTGACGAACTAAACCTCAACATTTATAACAAAAATCAATGTATAGAAATTTAGGCATGCTTTCAATTAACTAACAGTTCAATGTAATAAGATAAGTACAGATTCGAACAGTTTAACATACGTAACTCAACGTACTTGACATGTCAATGCATAAACCGTATGAATCGTACAATGTGCTCCCACTCTCACATGCTAGTCCACTCAATATTGTATATGGATCTCATGGCCCAGGGAAGATCCATCCCAAAATATATACACATGTGAGAGTAGTCACTCAGTATTGAGGAAGGCCAATCCAGCCCCACGGAGAAGATCCATCTCCAGATACAAACACTCGGACAAGATCCATGTCCAGGAAAGATCCATCCCTCAATATCATCACTACGCTCACTGGGGGTGTGTTACAGACTCCGGAGGGGCTCGTACAGCCCAAGCGCTATCATAAGCCAGATCCAGGCATAAATTAATATATCTTACTATGGTGTTCAGCCCGATCCCATAATTGTCACTCACTATCAGGATCTCGGCCTCACTCAGTCATCACTCTCCAGTCTCGCTCACACGGGCTCACAATGCATGAACTAGCCCGAATCAATGATATAATGTGCAAAACAACAATTACCGAGACTGGGACATGATATGATATACAATAACAGGACTGAGTATATAATATCAATGAAACACACGAAATGACAGCAATAAGCGACCACTCGGGTCTCACAGTATCGACATTAAGCCTTAACATAATATATAGCATGTTTGCATTTAATCACATTGACAGTAGTACGGATATCAAGAAGGGGGGATCACTAATCAAGCCATGGAATGAACCAGGTCATCGTTCTCACGGTGCACGCCCTCACGCCCGTCACTTGGCATGCGAGTCACCTCAATTACAATCATTTAACATATAGTTCGGGGTTTCAAACCCTTAAAACCAAGTTTGGAAGTGTTACTTACCTCAAACCAGACGAAAATCTACTCCGCGATGCCCTTGCAGCTCGACTCGGCCTCAAATCACCTCGAATCTATCCAAAATTAGAATCATAACATCAATATATGCTATAGGAACAAATCCCACACGAAAATTATCAAATTACATCAAAAATCCCGAAACTGGCCAAACCCGACCCCGGGCCCACGTCTCGGAATCTGATAAAAATCACAAAACCAGAATCTTCATCCTCTTATGAGTCCATACATACTAAATTCATCAAAAACTAACTTCGTTTGACCCCTCAATCCCCCAATTCTTAGTCTCAAGTTTCAAGCCCTAATTCTCCAATTTCCATCCTCAAATCCCACAAATTTCATGCTTAATCAGTTAAAATCACCATAGAATCGAGTTTTAGGTTCAAAATATTACCTCAAGTGTTTCCCCTTGAATCCCTCAAAAGCTTCAATCCCGACTTCAAAATGGAGGAAATGGGAAAAATTTCGCGAAGGGGTCCTTATATACTTTCTGCCCAGCTAAAATGCATCAGCGGTGCATTCTTTGCACATGCGACCACCGAATCTGCACAAATAATCCGCATCTACAGAAATTACTTACCCAGCTCGCTCTGCATCTGTGGGTCATCACTTCGCACCTGCGGGCTCGCAGGTGCGCTCACACGTCCGCTTCTGTGGAAATCGCCTAGACCTCTAGCTCCGCACCTGCGATCTCCCTTCCGCAGGTGCAGAAAACTAGAAACAACAGCACCAACAGGTTTTTCCCATGTTCCAACTTTCTGATGGCCATCCGAAATCATCCCGAGCCCCTCGGGGCCTCAACCAAATATACCAACACCTCATATATCATCAAATGAATTTAGTCGAACCCTCGGAACACTCAAAACAACATTAAAACGCCAAATTAACCTGAAATTCAAGCCTAAGGATTTCTAAACTTCCAAATTCCGCCAACGATGCCGAAACCAACCAAATCACGTCCGAATGACCTAAAATTTTGCGCACACATCACAAACGACACTGCGAACCTATTCCAACTTCCTAAATTTCATTCTGACCCCGATATCTACTTTTTCCACTGCCGACCGAAAATCACCAAGAATCCAATTCGCCAATTCAAGCCTAATTCTACCACGGGCCTCCGAATAACATTTTGAACACGCTCCTAAGTTCCAAATCACCTAAAGAAGCTATTTGAATCATATAAACCAAATTCCAAGATCATTTACTTATAAGTCAACTTCTGGTTGACTTTTCCAACTAATTAACCAACTTAAGAGATTAAGTGTCTCATATTTCTCCACAATCACTTTGAACCCGATCCGACCAACCCAAAACAATATAAAAGAGCTAAACCACATATAATAAAGTAGAAATAGGGGAAACAGGGTTAAAACTCTCGTAACGACTGATCGGGTCGTTACAATTCTGGACCAAGTTAGAGTGGGTGACTCTCAACAATGGTCCTAATAGGTTCAAAATTGAAGTGTGGTACTTAAGGATTTCGAGTCCGTCATATGGTTAAGTATTGAGCTTTTGAAGTGGATTATGAAAGGGGCTTGGAGTTTTCTATGTTATCATTGGTCTACGGTGTGGCATTAGAGGAACGGGAGAAAATAACTTCAAATTCGTAGAGGAATTATCAGAATGGGTGTACCAGTTGAAGACTCGAATATACACACAAGGAGGGTAGGAGATGGTTCGTGAGTTTTGGGGCAATGTGGTCTCGTGAAATAAGGTCACTCGGGATAAGCACAGGTTTGGGTTCGTTATGTTTTGAATGGAGCTATTATTATTCCTAAGGCAAGTCCAGAGTAAATTAGAAGAAGTCGTATCGGTTAAAATTGGTTGAATTGGCATGATGGTGGTAATGGTAGTCCCTTCAACGTGTTAAGTTATGCATATGATTTGTGGAAATACGTACGAGGCTGACGGCTGTTGTAATTGATTTTTTTGAAGGCATTCAAGTATTATGGCTTGTTAAGTGCAGATGGATCCCGGAAGAACTATGGTGTTTTAGACCACTATTCGAGGTTTGCATTTTCTGCAGTTATGGGAATTCAGCCACGTGTTGCAATGGTTCTCCTTAAATGAGTTAAGTGAAAGGATTCTATATGCTGGAGTGTCTATTCGATTAATGATTCAGGAGTTATGACGGAATTTTGGTATTCCCGCGTATTGTCATGTTAGGTGCAGTGAGCGACATGGGAATTGGAAGTTGAGGATCAAGGTTGTGGTTCGGTGTAGACAAGAATGTCACTAACTCGTATGAGCAGGAAAGGGTTCAGATGATTAAAGTAAGTTGATATTGTCTTTAGCGTCACCTGCGATCGGTGTCCTGTGTAAGAGGCCTTTGCGTACTGATTACGGATTCTTAATTTGCTTTATAGCTTAGTGTGGTATGGATGTGCATACTTGTTACCTGATGCAGAAGGTCGTGTAAGCGTACCCCATAGGAAGATGGTATAAGTGTGACATATATCCACTTGACTGATTAAATATTTAAGACCAAGTATGGAGATTATGGTGCTATCACTAATGTGAGGTTTTAGGCCTAAAAGGCGCTCTATTCATTAGATTGCGGACTGTGGATGTTTGTGACAAATTGACGGTTGTTCTTGTGTGTCATGGAGAAAAAAGGTTTGCGTGGATTTGTATTATGCACTTCGAATGCTTGTGGTCGATATTCGGGTATTTCATAGTTATAAGGCTTTTATATCAATAAGTATTTTCTTATAGATTATTATATGTGGATCGGGTGGCACGCCGCCACGGGTATAGTGTTGGATCGGGTGGCACGCCGCCACGGGTATATTGTTGGATCGGGTGGCACGACGCCACGGGTATATTGTTGGATCGGGTGGCACGGTTCCATGCGTATCACGGTTGGATTAGGTTGCACGCTGCAATAGTGTGATGTTGAGTATAGTATCCCCTACCTATTATTGTGTGTATTGCTTCTCATTTTCTGAGGAAGGTTCATAATATCTTTTTGGTTGTTTAAATTAGTTACGTGGGTTGAGTAGTTCTTTCCAGAGTTTGTTCCCTTATGTATCACATTCGAGCTTGTAGCTTGTGGGAACATTGTGGCATGATATAAGACTGTTGGCAGTGTTTGAGGTGGCTTATTGATTGAGCAGCTTGTACTGGGTGAGACGAGATTTTTGGACCTAGGATCAGTGCAGTCGGATTTATGTGCAGCATATTTGAGAGCAAATATCGTTATTTGGTTCGTAGTGAGGTCATGGTCCTTATCAATAGGAGAGACTTGATGATTTGTTGACTCGGCAAGTTGATTATGAATTTCTACACATCTCTTCTGTCGTGGCAGTATTGCAAGAGTTGGAACAGGAATTATATGTGTCATTGGGTATGTTGAGGGCATCTGATTCATGGAATTATGGTTATTGTTGTCAGAGGGTGTTATTATGGTCAGGTGAACTATGCAGTGCATGGTGTGGATTCAAAACAGGTATACAATCATGTATTGGTACATGGGGTAGTGATGTGTACGGTGTTTGTATGTTGGAAACAGACCTGGTAGAGGATTTCAGGTGTTGGAATTTGGCTCTAAGGCTTATTTGACTGAATGAAAAGGAGAAATTGCAGGTTTGCTTGAGCTTATGTGCTCAACTGGGTTGTGGTAGCACAGGTAGGTGCACGAGGTGTTAACCAGTGATTTTGGACAACTCCAGAGCAGTTCTTAGAACGTTCGAGGAAATACGTATGTTTAAGTGGGAGAGAATGTAACGACCCAACCGGTTATTTTGAGCTCTAGCGCGTAGCTCGACAGTTTGAGGCCTTGAGAAGCTTCACATCTGGTATTATGACTTGTACGCGTGGTCGAAATTGAATTTAGGGAAGTTCAGAGTTGATTTGGAAAGAGAATTCTAATTTCGAAGCCTTAAGTTGGAGAAATTGACAAAAGTGTGTTTTTTGAGTAAACGACCTCGGAATTGGGATTTGAAGGTTCCACCAGGTTCGTATGATGATTTCGTACTTGGACATATGTCCGAATCAGGTTTCGGATGACCTGGGAGTGTTTCATCGCCTATTGTGGAGGTTAGCAATTTGGAAGAATTTCATTCCGGGATGAGGTACGTTTCAATGTTATCGATGTCCGTTTGGGATTCCGAGTCTGGGAATAGCTCCGTATGGTGATTCTGGTATTAGGAGCGCGTCCGAAAGTAGATTTGGAGGTTCGTAGGTCATTTTGGGGTCATTTGGCGGAAGTTAGAAAATTTGAAGGTTTTTCAGAAGTTTGACTGGGAGTGGACTTTTTGATATCGGGGTCGGATTCTGACTCCAGAAGTTGGAGTACGTCCACAATGTTGAATGTGACTTGTGTGCAAAATTTGAGGTCAATCGAACGTGATTTGATGGGTTTCGGCATCGAATCTAGAAGTTTGAAGATCTAAAGTTCATTAAGCTTCAATTGGGGTACGATTCGAGGTTTCACCATTGTTTGATGTGATTTGAAGGCTCGACTAAGTCTGTATGGTGTTTTAGTACGTGTTGGTATGATTAGTTGAGGTCCCGGGAGCCTCGGGTGAATTCCGGATGGTTAACGGATTTAATTTGGCCTTATGAAGGTGTTGAGGATGTTGTCTTCTGGTGTAACCGCATTTGCAAGGTTAGGGCCGCAGGTGCGGAGCCCCAGAAGCGGCCATGAGGGTCGCAGGAGCAGTTCAGGATGGGAAAGTCTGGGACCGCAGATGCGGTCGAGTTCCACAGAAGCAGGGCCGCACCTGCGCGCGTGGAGTCACAGAAGCGAAGGCACAAAAGCACGGATGCGCCTGCAGATGCGGAGTGGAGGGGCCTGAAGGAGGACCGCATAAGCGGTATATTGGCCGCACCTGCGGGATCGCAGAAGCGTTCAAGTGACCGCAGGTGCGAGAGGTCGCTGGGCAGATTGTTTTAAGGAGCGGGATTTGGCTCTTCTTCTCTTATTTCTCACTTGGTTGAGGCGATTTTGGAGAGATTTAAGGATGGATTTTCATCAAGCAACACAAGGTAAGTGATTCCTATTTATTGCAAGTTAAATACATGGTTGTATAAGGATTTAAGCATGGAATATTAGTAGAAATTGTGGGGGTTTTGGTAGAAAACCTAGAAATTATATTTTTGGATTTTGACCACGAATTTGGGTATGAAATTGAGAACAATCCATATATTTTAGTTCATAATGTTATGGGTAATGTTTATCTTCGAAAATTTCCATAATTCGGGCACGTGGGCCCGGGTGAATTTTAGGAATTCTTCAAATTGGGTTAGAAGATCACCTTAATGATTAGGATGTGAACTCTTGAGCATGTATTGACTATTTTATATATCATTTGACTAGCTTCGGGTCGTTTAGCTCCGAGTTGAGGATTGAAATCACAATTTTGGATCGGAAAGTGAGCTTTGAGATGAGGTAAGTCTCCTGTCCAACTCTGTGAGGGGGAAATTACCCCTAGGTGATATATATACATTTGATTGTGTGTGTTACTTGTAGTGGGGGCTACGTACTTGTGAGGTGACAAGAGCCTGTACGTAGCTACATTCATGATATTGTCCGGGTAGACTTAGGTTCACATCATGCTATAGCTATACTATTTGAGTAGTCCCTCTCTTATTAGTTCTCCTGCTTTGCATTCTATTCGAGACTAGATTTGCTATTGTAGAGATGTCACGGGTTCATGATTAGCCATCGAATATTATTCCTCCTCTTACGGAGTGTCTCCGACATATATATATATATATATATATGTTCCATTGGAAGGTTTCATTACAGAAATTACAACTCACACGTTTATTCGTGAGTGGGGTCAAGGACCTATCAAAGCTTCTTATTATAATGAGATATATATATATACATATATATATATTCCATTGGAAGGTTTTCATTACAGAAATTACAATTCACACGTTTATTCGTGAGTGGGGTCAAGGACCCATCAAGCTTCTTATTCTAATGGGATCGGGTCGTTCACCTCGGCATCTCTACAGTGTACAATTTTATTATTATTGTTGGATCGGTCTGTACGCCTCGAAATTTCCTATATTATATCCTCATGAAATCGTGTGTAAAACTTGACAAGAAACCAGTGTATATGTATGTTCCCGGATCTGAATTATGGTAAGATACTCTACGAGATCCACTATATCTATATATATGCTCCGGTTAAGGAGGGAATTTCTAATAAAGAGCTTGAGTTCCTCGTGAAGAGGGGGATTTGTACCACGTGATTTACACTTATTTATTTCACTTATGTAATATGCATCATACTTACTTATCTCTTTATTGCGCCTTATGTTGTTGGACCACTAGTAAGTGTCGATATCGACCCCTCATCACTATTTCTCTGAGGTTAGGCTAGATACTTACTGGGTACATGTTGCTTACGTACTCATACTATGCTGGTTGCACACTTTTGTGCAGGTACGTATATGTCTAAAGGCCTTGTGAGAGCAGAGGTGTATATACATGCGGGGACCTAGGTGAGTTGCACTCCATTTGTCAACCCGCAGCCAGCAGAATCTCCTTTAGAGTATTTACATTTTTTTCCTTTCCAATTTGTATCCCAGGCAGTTGTTGTATTTTATTTTATTTTATTTTCCTAGATAATGCTCATGTACTTGTGACACCAGGTTTTGGGATAATTATGAGTTGTTCAGTATTGAAATTATTAAAAGTATTATTATTATTTACTTTGTAAATCCCCATGCTTTACTATTTAAATTGAAGGAATATGATTTCAAAAATAATCAAATGAGAACCAAATTAAGTATATAATGTTGGCTTGCCTAACAGTGGCGTCCGGCGCCATCATGACCTTAATGAATTTTGAGTCGTGACAAGTAGCTAGATACTTATTAGGGTTGTGACCAAACCCTAGTGTATAAACCTTATGGGTATTTAATTTAATGCTTGTTTACGATTGGGTGTTTGTTATTTAGCCATGTTCATGCTTCAATTTAGAATTAATGGTTGCAAATATTGATTCGTGACTTTTTGACTTGGTCTTTACTAGAGAAAGAGAGACCTAGTCTAGGAAAACTTGGCTAACAATAAATTGGATTAATTAAGGATTTGACTAGCCTAATTAAAAGGTTTGAACTAGAGATAGGGAAAATCCGACTTGAGCTCATATCAACTATTTAGCTTGATACCCATTTGCGTTTGAGAAAGCCAAATTGGACAAAATCACTCTATGACCTAGAGGTATTGAGTGGGTAACTTAGAGTTGAGAGCTATAATATACCCTAATCAATAAAACAAGTGTTAAAGTAATTAACCCATCAAGCGAACACCTAGGTGAAGTTTACATCCCTAGGCTTTTTACCTATTTGAAAACGATCAAAAACAATTAGTCAATTTCTAGTTTCATTTATCTAATTGAGCACTGATGGTGTAGTTTATTGAAGTAATTTGCAAAACCAACTTGATTGGAAGTGTATTTAAGTTGTTTCGTCTTCACGCATCAAGTATACACTTTAACACCCATTGTTAGCTCCCTGAAGAAATCGATTCCGACTCATAGTTGGGTACTATTTTTCCAACGGCCTCTTCCACTCATTGTTGAGTGTGGATTGGGAGTGGATCAAGGCATTCCCTACTTGTTCAGCAGATGCAGGTGAAGGTGGAGTTGTTGGTGTGGATAGGAATAAGCAACTATAGTAGAAAGAGTGGCAGTTGTTACTTGCCCAGAAGTTGATGGAAGAAGGAGATCAGGGTCCGAGCTCCTATGACCGGAGATGGCAACCGGGGTCGGAAAGTGAGAATCGACATGATCAACCAAGTCCATTTTCCACCAGAGCGCTTGAACTTCTTCTAATGATAGGCTTTGGAGCTCCCATGTTGAGCATCTGGTTGAGTTGATGAAGATCTTTTTCTCCTTTGAAGGGAAGCCTCTTCATCATTGGCTTCCTTTCGTTAAGGGCACTCTACAGTATCTGCTCATCCTTCGAAGGGTCATCGAGAGCGTCGATGTCGAGGCATACAACAGAACCCCTCGGAATCCCAATACAAGCAAAAAGACGGTTAGTAAATTTTTCTTAAAATGCTTTGTATAAATAAGCTTGAAAGAAAGAGTAATATTGCTCAACATAGTTCTTGGCTCTCCACCCATATTTGGGAGCCATTTCTTTCCTCTGTCGGGATTCCGAGAATGCAATATCCATAATTCTTTGAACCCATCGGTCCAGCCCGTGAGCCCGTGGTGGTTCCCAGAAAGTATCTCAAACGAAGAGAGTAAATCAGCAAAGCAAGAAATTATCTTTGTATGAAGAAAAGAAACGAACACCCGAAGACTTACGGAAATGATTCCATGATTTGGGGAAAGCTGGAGTTGTGGTTGGGATAATGTCCCTGGTAGTGATAACAACAAACTGCTCCATTCATCCATGGTCTTTGTCATCATCTACACTGGCGAGAAGAGCATGATGACCATGCTTGCTGAAGTTTAACACTCCCCCACGAAAATCATGGGGAAGTAAAGACTCATCATATGTGCGAGATTTAGGGTTTCCCTAGTCTCGATGAACAACTGACGAAGGCAAGCCAACGTACTCCATATGGATGGGCCTAATTGCACTAAGCAGACCTGGTATCGGTGTCAACATTCCAAATTTATTGGGTCAAGTCCTTCACTTGACCCTAAGGATAAGGAACCCAAAGTAAAGGGATATGTATAGACATACATAAACCCCGCTTTGGAGTAGGTAACTCGTTCTACCTCATCTGGGGCAAAAATGTCAACGTTACTGCAGTTGCAGTCCTCCTTTACAACGCGAATTCTAGAAGGACAAATGGATGAGGGGTACCTACTAACTGGCCAAAACCTGCTACTTTGGGAAGTTGCAAGTGCGCTTTGCTCTTGGAGATCATATGTGGTGCTAAGATGGATTGATATGATAGTGTTTATGGTTGGAGGTTCAGATTCGACTTCAACCTCTTTTTTCTTGTTTTTCTTTGGACCTCCACCAAAGATAAAACCAGAATTTTCAGAGATAGTGGTATGAGAAAACATGATGATGAGAAATCTGTGAAGAGGTTTTTACTAAAAGACTTGAGTGTTGCATAAAAGATCTAAGAAAATTTAAGGAAGAAGAATAAGAAGTTGTGAAACTAATGAAAGTGAAGAAGTAAAAATGACGAGTAGTAGAGAACTTATAGATGGCAAAAATTGTGGTCATGATTACCTCGAAAATCAGCAAAAATATTTGCTGAATTGTGGGGCAACACGTGCTTGGGGTATTAAATGCGTGAAGATGTGCGTCCCTTCAAGTGTCAGAGACCGTTCAGGAACTTTCCCCCCAGGAAAAGAATCCTCATCTACTTTTCGGTAACACCGAATTGCGTCACCGTAAAGTAGGGGGATTATTTATGTGGTAAAATTGGTTGATAATAGGTGGTCGAATGGTGAGGTGACACATGGAACCAAGGACATGCAAAAGGTGTATCAGGATATAACTGGCATCGAGTATGGAGTATGTAACCAGTACCTGATGGATTTCAAAGGAAGCATAGTCGATAATAGAGATTCAAATATTTGACATCGGATAGCATTTAATGAGCAGCCATTACAGAAAATATCTACACTCAAAGCCAGTCGTTATGCACCTATCAATGACGATTTTATTCTCATTCAAGAGGAGCTTGATTTTAGGATCTTGTCTCCCTAAGTAGAGTTAAAAATAGCAAGATTAACAATCATTGTATGAGAGGAAACATTCTGCACTCAAAAGTTATAACCAAATATCATGTTACGCTCAAATTGAACTGTTTTACAAATGCTTTGACTTCTGTTCCCGAAAAGGCTAAGTTGGGAGTCGGGCTTGTTATCTCCTCTATTTTTAGTCGTTAAATCTAATCTCGTTCTTATTTATTTATCGTTTTTGAATCAAATCGATTCGCTTGTCTGTAAACCACACTATAAATTCAATTGTACCGTTTTATGAGTAAACATGTAGCAAACTAACCTTGCAAGTGCAGCAAATTTGCCCCAAAGGCTAGGAATTTCCATAATGTCGATCAGAAAAGTTTAGGATCTTTCAATAACTAGTCCTCGGTTCACTATTTTCTTTTTATATTGGTAGAAATAAATTAAATATTGATTATACATGTTTATATACATATTAGGCATGGATTACAAATATATTATAAGTCCGCCAAATAAATTTTAGTTTAAGCAGTTGAGTAGGCAGCTATTTAGATTAATTCTTCAAAAGTTTAAGAGCTGAAGAAATTGGATTAGCCTAATTTATAATTGATAATTAAAAATAGCCATAGTTTTATAATTAATTTCAAATTTGGCCACTTTTTTATGGGGAGTAATTTCTGCACAAGAATACCTAACTTAAAAGAGCGAAAGATTTACTTATTTATCTTTTCCGCTTTCTTTGATGATCACACGATGCCTTCAAGGTCTTTTACTAAGAGCCAAGCTAAGAACCTTCAAGTTATTGGGAAAATTTGATGAAGTGGGAATATTTGAGTGATCTTTTGGAAAAGTATAATTGTATTCAAACGATATTCAAAGATGGTGGCCAAGTTCGTATGAAGAGTCCCAATGACAATAATTGTAAGAATATATTGTTAAAAATTAATAATTGACATTAAACTAAATTTAATATTTGTTACACGTATTAAACTCCAAAAGCACTTAGCAAGTTCATAAAAGCTTGTCAAATAAGAAAAAAATAATATAAAATAAAATTTGAATTTGGGGTCCTAAATGTAGTACTTTCTACATAGTTAAAATAAGAAAAATTACTTAATAAGTAAAATTTTAATTAATTTTATACTCTTAAATTAGAAAAATTATTATATGACTATTTTATCTAGTGTGTAATCTATTTTAAAAGGGTAAAAAGATGAACGATATTTCGGTAAAGGTGTCACGACCCATTTTTTCCACCTCCGTTGGGCGTCGTGATGGCACCTAGTCTTAGGGACTTGGTAAGCCTAACATTAACTGAATAACAACAATATTAAAACTAACATATGACAATTTCGAGATAGAAATCTCTTTACAATTTTACAATCTCAAAACTGGTGGTACAAGTCATAAGCTCTATAGAGTTTTTGCTATAAAATCTCTAAATACAATTGTTCTGAAATAAGGATAAACAGTGTAAATAAAACATCTAAAGGTGACTCTGAAGCCTGCGAATGCAGCAACAGAGTTACCTTGAGTCTCCACAGCAAAGTCTGAAGGGCTAGCTAACGATCGACTGACTCCGAAATACCTGAATCTGCATAAAAATATGTAGAAGTGTAGTATGAGTACACCACGATGGTACCCAACAAGTATCAAGAAAAACCTCAGTAGAGTACTGACGAGGAACAGTCAAGACACCTACTGCACTAAATAACCTGAACAAGTATAAGTGTAGAAACAACAAAGTATGATATTTATATAAAGACTACGCATAATGACAAACAATACGGTAATTGCAGTAAGAAAGGAAAGAAACAACTAACAGCGGAACACCATAATAATGACACAGTAGAACGAATGGAACACAGTTTAAATCCGGAGATTCAGATAAGGAAAGGCAAGTAGCAACTCAACAAAAACAATCGCTTACACACCAGGTTTTAGCCAATAACCTCCACGAGGTACTGAACCTCAGAATATCCATATTTTCACGGGTCCCAATTCTGGAACCCTAAACACTTGGTATCTTGTACCCTCATTAAAAACATATAACCGCACTGATGACTCACGTGCCAATAGAGTCATTCTCGCATAGAAGGCAAGTAAACAAGGGTGTGCATAAATACTCAACAATATCAAGATCCATCCTCCCAACCGGTAATAGTGATTAACTACGCGTATGCTTGTACAAATGTTCTAACATTGTTCATGCTAGCTAGTAAGTATAGAGAAAATGGACAGCACGTAAGATGTTTTCCCACAATTTTCCACAAGATAAAACTCACACAGGTAAGTGCGTCACTACACAAATATCAACAACAAGAATGCCCCCAGTCCATCACAAGTCATCACAAATCAATCCCTGACATAGTCCACCTTGCCTCTCCACGTGCACAATAATGAACTAAATGCCTGCCTTGTCTCGCCACACGTGCATAATAATGTTCCCACCTTGTCTCGCCACATGCGCAACCCACATATATAGCCCGCCTTGTCATGTCGCATGTGTAATATTAATAGTAATAATAGCACGGCAGAAACCTCGTGCAACACAATAACATCGGCACGATAGAAACCTCGTGCATCACAATAACGACCGCACGACAGAAACCTCGTGCATCACTACAATAACCACAAGGTAGAAACCTCGTGCATCACAATAACTACCGCACAGCGGAAACCTCGTGCATCACAACAACAAGTACAACAACAACAATGGCAATAATACAAGAGTATGGCAAATAAATCAACTCGAAAATTCCAATACTCAAAGAAACGGAAGAAACGAACTCCAAAGGAAAGACACAACAGAAAATAACGATACCACCTAACAATGTCTCAACAAGGAAGAGATATTGTGTAGCAATGACCTCCACATAAGTGCGATTCAACAACAAAGGAGATATCACAAGTCGATAATTCCAGAAAAAGGATAACTAGCTTCATTAAGGATTTAATACTCACGAAAAGGTACTGCAATTACAATTAAGAATAAGCAATGGAAAGGATGATCATGACCTCAATTAAGGATAAACAATTACAGAAGAAATAATAATAATTTCAAATAAAGTTAAGCGGTTAGGAAAAGATAGCATGGAAATTGAAGAGGTAGCGAATTCAGTTAAGGCACACAAGAATCAAATAGGCAATAAGAGCGGAACATAAAGCAATTAATTTTAAATAAAATACGTAGAGGTGAAACTAGAGAATGTGAGAAACTTAACATAATAAAACAACTTCATATCTAGTGAACATAAGAACCCACGAGCCATAAAGGGTCAATTTTTTCACAAATAAGCCCGCGCACGTACTCGTCACCTCGCGTATACGGACTTTACATGATATAATTAGCATAAAAGACTCAATCCTAAGGGGTAATTCCCCCACACAAGGTTAGGTAAGATACTTACCTCAAAGTAGACAGACTGATACTCTAAAATGAACTTCTCAAGTGAAATAACCTCTGGACGGCTCAAATCTGGCCAAAATAACTTTAAAGCATAAATAAAACTCATAAGAGCCTATTCCGGATCATAAAGCCTCAATCTTTATCAAAATCTAAAAATGAACCCAAAAGCCGACCACCAGGCCCGCACCTCGGAACCCGACAAATTTCATAAAACCCGAACACCCATTCCGATACGAGTTCAACCATACTAAAATTATCAAATTCTGATACCAATTCGTCCCTCAAATCATTATTTTACATTTTAAAAGTTTTCTTCAAAAATTCTCATTTTTCCTCAACTCAAAACACTAATTTAATGATAAAAATAAAAATAAAATCATGGAATATAATAAATTCTAGGTGAAGAACACTTATCCAATCGATTTTCTTGAAAATCCCACACAGAATCGCTCAAAACCGAGCTATAGAACTCCAAAAATGTTTAAAATGTCTAACCCTCAGAATAGAGAACTTTATATTCTGCCCAGACATTTGTACATCGCGATCACGGAAAAGGACTTGTGATCACGAAGAGGAAAAAGTTCACTGTCAGAAATGGTGTTACGCGATCGCGGACAGGTACATGCGATCGTGAAGAAGGAAAGTACTGAGGCCCCAAGAAATGTACTACGCGATCGCAGAAGGGAGAATGCAATCGCGGAAGGGTGCCAGTTGGGGCTATGCTGCGAACGCGGACGCATAAACGTGAACGCGTAGAAGGGAAAAGCGGATTTATGCGATCGCGGACAACTATATGCTAATGCGAAGAACAATTATTCCTGTCTCAAAAGTTATACTACGCGAATGCGGAGGATTGGATGCGAACGTGATTAAGGAAACCAGGTATCAGAAAACAGCAGTCCAAAAATAAAAGGAAATGGCCCGTAGCCCATCTGAAACACATCCGAGGCCCCCAGGACTCCGCCTAAACACACCAACAAGTTCCATAACCTAACACGGACTCGCTCGAGGTCTCAAATCACATCAAACAATGTCAAAACTACGAATCGCACCATGAATCGAACTCATGAACTTTCAAATCTTCCAACTTCTAAAACTCGCACCGAAACCTATCAAATCAACCCGGAACGACGTCAAATTTTGCAGGCAGGTCCTAAATGATATAGTAGAGCTGTTCCAACTCTGAATCGTATTCCGACCCCGATATCACCAAAGTGAACTATTGGTCAAACCTCTCAACCTTCCAAAGCTTCAACTTTTCCAACTTTCGCCGAAATGCTTCAAATTACCCTACAGACCTCCGAATCCAAATTCAGACGTACGCCTAAGTCCAAAATCACCATACGAAGTCGTTGAAATCATCCAAAACTCATTCCATAGCCGTTTACACAAAACTCAAATTCCGGTCAACTCTTACCGCTTAAACTTCCAAACTAGAATCCTTCTTTCCATTTGACTCTGAATCATCCGATAACTGAACTCGACCACGCACGCAAGTCAATACACATAATACGAAGTTACTCAAGATCTTATGCCCCGAACGGGACTTAAATTCTTAAAATGACCGGTCGGGTCGTTACAAAAGGATTTTGTGCTTTTATATAGTAATAATATAAATATGAAGTGTTACACATTCAGAGTCTTAAAAACAAGGAAGTATTATGGAAACTACGAGGATTCATGTTACGGATGAAAGGCAAAAACTCCAAGTTAAAAGAAATAGTATTTCAGAATCATGAAGGGATGTGGATTCATGTTAGATACCTGTAGGATTCAACCATAATAGTATGCGATGTGGGTTCATAATAGTATGCGTTGTGAATTCACAGCGTTATGTCTCTTAATTAAGTAACCAAAACGATTTTTTTTTTTTCAAATGTGAGGAATTTTAGTTTTGTTACATAATTTAATCAAGAAAAAGGATTTATATAAGGTAAAATCTTAATGAATTTTAAAGTCCTAAATATTAAGAATCTTTACATAGTTTAAATAAGTAAAAAATTTAATAAGTAAAGTTTTAATTGATTTTAAGGTCCTAAATATTAGAAAAGTAATTAAATTACGATTTTGTCCAATATAAAATTGATTTTAAAGGGTAAAAAAGACGAACGACATTTCACTAAGGTCTTTCGTGCTTTTAATATAGTATAAAAAATTATTGTTAATTTCTCATCAATATTTGTATCTTGCTTTCCTTTCTTTATTTGTTATTCAAGTTCCAATTCTTGTTATTTTATTTTGGTTGTTATCATTTGAACTTCAACGAAAGTTGAAATTAGAATTATAGGATTGTGTCTGATTTAAGTTTGTGTATCTTTTCTTGAAGTTCCATCATAATATGTTGGAATATAACTTTTAAAAGTTCAAACTTAACCTTAATATGCTGAGATTCACATACATGGTGTTTTCTTTGAGTTACAATACTTTTCTTGGAGTTCCAGCATCATATGCTACAAAATAACTTTGAAAAGTTAAAACTTTAGAATATAATATACAAAAATTCACATATATGATGTCTTTAAACTCTAGCACAATGTGTTGGATTTTATACACAGTAGTTCATAATACAGTATAATATGTTGGACTTTTTTCTGTATTTTGCTAAGGGTATTCTTGTGTAAATTTTATTTTTGTGTTGAATAATATTAGTTATTTTTTAATTATTCATAGGCGCGAGCTATTTTTTCGATTACCAGTCCATCAGCCTGACTATTTTGACGAACCCTGAATGCAAGTAAAAATAGCACGGGCTAACCAGTTTTCAGGCTGATCATTCAAAAATAGCCAGCGTTTGTAAAGTCATTAAAAAGTAGTCACTATTTTGCTGTAACACGAATAGTTCCAGCATAATTTACCGGAGACCGGTAAACCTGTGTATGAATTTCCAGCATATTATGCTGGAACTCCAACACGCGGAAAGCTCCAACATAATATACTGGAGATTGGAGCACCTGTGTATGAAATTCCAGCATATTATGTTGGACCAGTATATTATGCTGGAAGTCCACTATCCTTATGCTGGAACTCATTTTCTGGATTTTGAACAGTGTTCTCGTTCAAATTTATCTTACATGAAAAGTAGCTAAATTTCGATTACTTTTGAAACTGTAGTTTTTTTTGAATGACCACTTATAAATCTGGCTATTTTTGAATTTCTCCCGAATGCAATCAAGGGGCCCGTTGAGTTGTTGTATTTGGGCTAGAGAAGCCCAAAAATGTAGTGCACATCAGCCTTTAATGGATACCAGCCCAGGTTGGTGAACTACTACTCTCACCGTCTCCTGCTCTCTCCGGTCTATTCTCCGGCCACTCGACGAAATCAAGACGCAGGTTCCTCTCTCTTTCTCTCTCTCTCTATCTCTCTCTCTCTGATTCAGATTTTCTCTCTCGAAATAAAACTATTATAAGTTATCTTCCACGTTTATCAAAGTGGATCAATTTAGTTTGAATTCTGATAAACTCAAATGAATCGCTGAATATAAATTTTTAGTGGGTAAAGCTTTCTTCTCTTTGATTATTTCTTCAGATCTCGTTTTGTATTTGGATCAGGTCCTGTAATAAGTGTAATATTTTTGGAATTCATCCTTTTGATAATTTTCATATTTTTCTGGAAAAAGTCTACTTGCTAAATTACTATTGTTTCTCTATAGTCATAATACGGTTTAAGCAATTTGAGATATTGTTGCAATTATGTGATGTGTGCAGGTAAACGTTCTAGAATTGGTGTTAAAGATGTCTTCAGCTCAAGATCCCTTTTATATTGTCAAGGAAGAAATTCAAGAATCTGTAAGCTCATCCATAACTTTCTAGTAATGTTCTAATAATCTTGAAGTGAAGTAAAGTAAATCTCATTTGTTTAACATTTGCCTTTTAATTAGTCTGTGTGAGCTGCTGTATTTATGGGACAATGTAGAGTTCTTATAAACTATGGATTAAGATAAACTACTCCAGTAATGGATCTGTTGCATGATCACTTGTTGTAGTGATACTTGGAAGTTAGCCTCTACATGCATTATACTTTCCTTCCTTTGCCTGCCTTACTTAACAGATCATAAGAGATAAGTTAACTGCAGAAGAAACTAATCATATTACTGTCATGAGCAAAGAAAACCAAACAACATTTCAAAATATTTACAATTTGAACTTGGTTGAGCTCAAAATTCTGTCATTCAAGAAGATAATACATGAGATAAGATACAGAATACTTTTATTGTTTAATTTTCCACTTCAAATTATGTTATTTCAGGCATGGCCTAATTAATGCTTGTCGATAGTAAAATTTTATAGGAAGTTGTACTGTCAATGTAGGTGAGATTAATATTGCGAGTATCATAGGGATCCACTTTTAAGGTAAACCCAGAGGAGCCTCCAACAGTTAGCTAAAAGCCTAAAAATAGATTCTGGCCTCAACTCTCTAAAGTGATGAGATCTATAGTGTCTGGATATGTATAGAGATTTTATTATCAAGGAATGCAATATTATTTAATAGAAGCATCGGGGGGATGCAAATAGCTGTACAAACCAGGGTATGCATAGAGCATTTTCAAACTGTCCAGTTCACCAACAAAGGAGTGTCATAACATTATTTTCTAAGTATGCCACTATGCCGTTCAGGTAATCATTCACATTGGCTGTTATTCTTTGTGTATATCCTTCACTGATATGTATGATAGAAGAAATTTTTGGTATGGCTTGAAAAATAAGCCACTGGAAATCCTAAAATAATCTCTTCATGATTACATGCTTTTATACTCGGAATATGTAAGAGTCAATGTGAATGTGAGATGAAGATTAGAGATTAAATTGCAGGAAGACTATCGTGCGTCTTACTAAGTTGCCACTTCCAGAAGCAGAAGTTTCTTCTTTCCCTTATATCTCCCAACCTTTGGTGTCCCTGATTTCCTTGGTTTCTTTCACTTTTTGCCTCGTAGATTCCTGCAACTGCTAAATCATTTGACCAGATTTTTCTTGGCTGCGTGATCCTGTGATTACAGAACATAATTAGAAGACTCAATCTATTGTTTGTTTTGTTTTACTGAAGAATGCAAAGTAATCTGCTTATTCCCCCCCCCCCCCCCCCCCCCCCCNAAAAATGCAAAGTAATTTCTATTAGGTAAAACTTTTGAGGTGTGTTCTGTGGTAGGAAAGGCCTCAAGTGTTGTTTATCTGCATCTGGTTTTGATTTGAGAAGATCCTATTGTATTTCGGCTTTGTTTATTGTAATTCTCTTTATATGCACAATATTTTTTTATAAACATGCTTCGATATTATTTACATGGTAAATTAGTAATTGATGAAAAACATCTGAGAAACCTGCTTAGCTTTGTTTCACTATCAAAATATAGTTGTCCCTTATCAAAAAAGAAAACCTGCAAAATGTAACTCGTGTTTTCTTGTAAAGCCATCTCCTATTGAAAAGGAGAGTGCTGATAGAGGAAAAAGAAGAAAAAGTAAGAAAGCTAATTTTGGTATTTTCGTAGAAAAATCAATTAGCGGGCAAGACAAAAAAAAGTTTTCTATCTCTTTTTACTGTTAAAAAAAACAGATTAACCAAGAATTTTCTCACTGTTAGAATCTATTTTTTCTTCAATTTCTCTTTACTACTCTAGTTTGTTGACTGCAGAATCTAACTCTTGAAATGCCTGCTTGGTTAGATTGACAAGCTCTTGTCCACGTTTCATCAATGGGAGCAAACTCCTGCAAATAGTGGTGAGCAAGTACATCTTACAAAGGAACTTCTTGCTGCATGTGAGAGCATTGAGTGGCAGGTATGGGCCAAAACATAGCTCCTTTAAACATGATTAATCGATATTTATTGCTGTTTGTTTTGTTAAATTCTCATTGTATGTCTTCCTGATTGCCTGTACATGAATGAATAATGATAATTTCAGAGCCAGATGCAATTTCTTGTTTGATGCGTTGCATGTGTCTTAATTCATGTTATGATTTGTACTGTCAGATATGTCAATCTTTTCACTTAAGAAAATGATCTTCTTCTGTCAATCAGTCAATGTGATTTGAAATTGACCTTCTGCAGCTTTGACTAACTTCATATCCTTTTATCAATGCTGAATTCCTGTGTTCTTGTTGAGAAGGTGGATGAATTGGACAAAACAATCGCTGTTGCAGCAAAAGATCCCTCTTGGTATGGTATTAATGAAAGTGAGCTTGATAGAAGAAGAAGATGGACCAGCAATGCCCGAGCTCAAGTATAGCTGATTCTGTTGATGCCACATGTATATTCTTTTGGTCCTTAGTTCCTTCAAGTAAAAGAGCTAAATCAATTGCCTTTAACCAGGTGGGAAGTGTGAAGAAGTCAATAGTAACTGGAAAGGAGTCTTATGGGACAAGTACATCTAATCTCAATGGGATGCGGCGAGAACTGTTGAGACTGCCAGATTCTGATCAGAAAGAGAGATCCAATGCATACTCTGCCCGAGATAATGATGATTTCATATCATCCGAATCAGATAGGCAATTACTTCTTATGAGGTATCTTACTTCCATTTCTTTGCATCTACTCTCCGTTTGTCATGTTTCTTAGACTTATCAATTTTATATCCAATCTCAGTGGAAATGTTGCACGCACTTGATCCATTTATAGAGAACCCTGCTTTATGCTTCTCAATCTTTACTATGTAATCCGTACCCCTTGATTTTTATATATATGGAAGGACGATATTTGTAATATCAACTTCCCCAAGATTTTTATGTCCTAGTCATAACCATTCTGCCATGTCTTTTTGGCTTTCTGATTTTGTCTACTCAACTTCATTTATACTGGAACTAGGGGTGTTCCAGAAAAATCGAAAAACCAAACCAAACCGAGTAAACACTGACGTATTTTTTGACTTGGTTTAGTTTCCTTTCAACTTTAAAAGCCCGACAACATTTTTTTCTGTTCGGTTCGTATTTAAGTTTAAAAAACAAATCAAATCGACTTTGTAAGTATACTAGTTTATAAATGGAAGTGTGGGGATTGGAGTAAAGGGAAGGGATACTTCAAATTCGAAAATATTTGGTTGAACATGAGGGGTTCACAGATTTGATTGAGCAATGGTGGGCTTCATATGACATTCAAGAGGAGCCTGATGCAATCCTGGCTAAGAAATTGCTACTCTTAAAAGCAGATTTGAAGAAATGGAGCAAAGAAGTCTTTAGTAAGCTGGATGAAAAGAAGAACAAGGCTATGGATAAAATGGAAGAATTAGACCATGGTGACAGGGGTCAACAAAGTGAAGACGACAGGGAAACAGCAAAAAATGCTATTAGCAGGGAGTTGGAGGAAATTGCAAAATCAGAGGAAATCTTTTGGAGACAAAGATCCAGAAGTTTGTGGTTAAAGCAGGGGGACATGAATACAAAGTTTTTTCATAAACATGCCAATGCACACAAGAGATTTAATTGCATTGATAAACTTGAAATTGATGGAGTATTGGTAGAAGATGAAAAGCTAATCAAAGAAGAGATTTTGAATTTCTATGAAAGATTATTCATAGAATCTGAAATATGGAGGCCAAGTTGGAAAGACGATAGCTTGTGCAAAGTTTCTGATGTTGATAGAGAATGGCTTGAGAGACCTTTTGACTTGGAAGAACTAGATGCAGTGATGCAGTGATTAAACTTTTTAATGGCGATAAAGCTCCTGGCTCAGATGGTTTTAATCTAACTTTTTTCCAAAGATGTTGGAGTATCGTGAAAGAAGATGTATGGACGATAGTAAATTCTTTCCACCAGAAGGGTACTATCTTAAAGAGCCTCAACTCCACTTTTATCGCCCTAATTCCAAAGAAAAAAGGTGCAGTAGAAATGAAAGATTTCAGGCCAATCAGTTTATTGGGGAGTGTGTATAAGATTATAGCTAAACTATTGGCGGAAAGGCTTAAAGTAGTGATATAGGGAAACTGGTTTCTACAAGCCTGAATGCTTTTATCAAAGGAAGACAAATCATTGAGGCATCAATGGTTGCTAATGAAAGTATTGACTTTTTGCTCAGGAAAAAGAACAGAGGAATTGTTTGTAAGCTTGATCTTGAAAAAGCTTACGACCATGTTAGTTGGCCAAGTCTTCTAAATTTGCTGACACAAATGAACTTTGGGGACAAATGGATAGAGTGGATTAGCTCATGCATATCTACAGTCACATTCTCTATTCTGATTAATGGGAGTCCAGAGGGTTATTTCAGATCGCAGAGAGGGTTGAGACAAGGGGACCCTTTGTCTCCTTATTTGTTTGTTTTGGTGATGCAGATTCTTAGTAAAATGATGAAGAAGGCTGAAAATTTGGGATGGATTAAGGGTCTGAATATTGGCAGTAACAGGGGAAAGATGGTAATGCTTTCACACATTTTATATGCTGATGATACCATTATTATGTGTGAGGCAGAGAAAGAACAGATTCTCCATCTTAGAGGGGTCCTTTTAATTTTTGAAGCTATTACTGGACTGAAGATAAACCTGTCAAAAAGCAGCATATTTAGCATAAATGCTGATGATGTGGTTGAAGATTTAGCAGCTTTGTTGGAGTGTAAGGTGGAAAAATTTCCTTCTAAATATCTGGGACCTCCACTAGGGGCAAAACGAAATGAACAAAGCCTGTGGCAGGGAGTATTGGACAAATGCACCAATAAACTTACTCCCTGGAAGAAACAGTATATTTCATATGGGGGTAGAGTTACTCTGATAAATAGTGTACTTGACGGGATTCCCACTTATATGATGTCAATGTTTACATTACCAGTTGGTGTTGAGAAAAAGCTGAACTCCTTAAGGAACAAGTTCCTATGGGAAGGTTGTGCTGAAAAGAGAAAGATGCATCTAATCAAATGGGATAAGGTCATAAGGGATAAAAAATGGGGAGGACTGGGCGTTAAACTCTTGAAAATGCACAACAAGAGTTTGCTCTTCAAGTGGCTATGGAAATATAGTACAGAAGATGAGGCTTTTTGGAAGCAAATAATTGAAGCTGTTCATGGAGTAAAGGAGGGATGGAGACCATGTTTAACTAACTCTCACACAAAAGGGTGGGTCTGGAAGAACATAATCAGGTTATGGGATGAATTCTTTTCTCATACCAGTTTAGAAGTGGGCAATGGTGCAAGGTTCAGGTTCTGGACTGATACATGGATAGGCAATGAGAGCTTAGGAACCAGATTCCCAACTTTCTATAATTATTCTATCAATAAGGAAGGTACTATAGCTGAATTCTATTCAGATTCAGGGTGGCAAGTTAATTTTAGGAGAAACTTGAATGATTGGGAAATAGAAGGATTCTGTCAGATGATGCAACAACTAGAAACAGTGCATATTGACACTAATAAAAGGGATTCTCTGGTCTGGAAAAATAGCAAGGATAAAAAGTTCTATGTGAATAATTGCTACAAGTTGTTGATGAGGCAGACATGCAATTGGGAACATAATTGGCCATGGAAAATGATTTGGAAGACAAAAGCCCCTGCAAAAGTTGCGGTCTTTGGTTGGATTGTAACTTGGGGAGTCTGTTCAACTCAAGAAGATCTCCAAAGAAGAGGTTTTCTCCTGGCTAACAGGTGCTACTTATGTGAGGAGAATCAGGAATCAGTTGGACATCTTTTTCTGCACTGTAGAATTTCAAGACAATGTTGGGACCTTTTTCTGAGTATCTGTGGTGTCTCTTGGGCAATACCTAATAGCAGAAGGGGCCTACTCGAGTGCTGGCAAGGGCAGAGGATCCAGAAAAGCTTGCAGCAGATTTGGAATACTATTCCTATATGCATATTTTGGATCTTATGGCTGGAGAGGAATAGAGCTTGTTTTGAAGGACAAAGAGACCATATTTCTAGAATTAAGAACAAATGTTTGCAGAATCTTTTCATATGGTGTAAGGGTAGTCTTATTGGTAGCACAAATGAGTATATGGATTTCCTGGACTTGCTAGGGGGGCGGATAGTAGATGTGATATTTATGTTTTTTATGTTCTGATCTGCATTCCCTTTGTTATTGTACTACTTGTACCATCTTTTCTATCAATAAAACATTTACCTTTTCAAAAAAAAAAAAAAATTATGACCATAAATATTTACTTTTATAAAAGTACTTTATATATTTTTAGCCATGAAAAAGCTGTATAGACATATTCATGGTGCTTTCTTGAGTTTTCTATTCTTCTATTGAAGTTATTTAGGAGTAATTTATTTGTTATCTTAATCATTAAGGTAAGATTTATATGTAGAAACTATTGCTTTTTGATCCACGAAAGTAAATAATTGTCATGTTTGCAGTAAAATTTCTCACATAGAGATATTTCAATAGATAATAGATTAATTAATTTTCTCAATTCTTGCTACACATACACATCATATGAGAAATTATGTCTTTAGCTCCTGTAGATTAAATGAAATGAAAAGAATTTGTATTTCGTGTGAAAAGAAAAGCCAAATAAAAAATACCAAATCTATTTGTTTTGTTTTGGTTTGGTTTGTATGTTTGACAAACCGATATAGTTGGTTTGATTTCGGTTTAAATGAAAACTGATCCAAACCGAACCATAGACGCCCCTAAGTGGAAGTCTTTATTAGCTTTAGTACCTATTAAAAGGGTTAGCAGTCTACTTCTGCCAACTTATATCGCACTTCCTTAAATTATGTCAGGAAAACCTTAATTAACTTCAAAATTTAGAGGATGTAGCAGAATCTTGGATCTATTGATATGGTAGTATGGCATTATTACGGTTGTCACATCTATTTTGTTCAGTCATTGTGTAAACTTCCAAAAAGCCTGTTATTTAGTCTTGGAGTAGATTGGAACTATTTTCTGGGTCCTTCACATCTGACAACGGATTGGATGCCCTGTGCAGGCAACAGGATGAAGAGCTAGACGAGCTTAGTGCTAGCGTAGTTAGAATCGGAGATGTTGGGCTCACCATACATGATGAACTTCTTCAACAGGTTATTAATCAGTTCCTTGAATTTCTAGTCACTTAACAAATGCAGCACTTCTAATAATTTTCTCAAGCTTCTACTCAACGTCTTTAAAGGCGAAATATAGTTATAATCAGTATATTTTCCTTGCAGGACAAGATCATTAATGAATTGGGCACGGAGATGGAAAGTACATCTAATCGTCTTGAATTCGTTCAGGTGATCACTAGTGCTTCTCTAGTTCTCAGAATTCTCTCCGTCTTAGCCACATCCTTATGAACGTTTATCACTGTTATAGTATTCTGATCATGTGGAAACCACAATTTGGTGCAGAAAAAGGTTGCCATGGTAATGAAGAAAGCCAGTGTCAAGGGACAGATGATGATGATTTGTTTTCTGATAGTTTTGTTTATTGTTCTTTTCGTTCTAGTTTTCTTGACCTAGTTTCATTTGTTTTCTGATAGTTTTGTTTTTTTAATTCATTCTGGTTTTCTCGACCTAGTTTATGTATGTATTGTTATGAATAAACTGGCGTCATACAGCATAAATGAATTAAAAATCTTGGCGTTGACACTCATATAAATGTTCTCATCCTTTCGCAAAAAGCCAAATATTAGTATATTACTTTGCACTTGTCTGCGATTTGTGTTAGTTGAGAGGTGTCCCTTATTGCCAGATTCTTTTTTATTTTTCAGTTCGTCGAACCAGTTGAAATGGCTATGCTTGCAAGTTGCAACCACGTTATTCAAATCATCTAATGGAGTCCTTATCCCCTGTTTGATGCAAACACTGCCTGGTTAAATTTAAAATCACAGATTTCTCTGCGCTTGCATATTTATCGGAGCTCCAGCATAAATTAATACATATCCATATTTTTCGAGGAAAAATTATTAGATATTTATCCTCAATGTTTAATTTTTGTTACATTAGATTGAAACTCCCTCCAAAGCACAGTGGCGAAGACTTAGATTGACTATCTCCTCCTCAAGAGATGTGACATAGGGTTGTGTAAGAATTGCAAGGTTATTCCGGGTGAGACCCTCGCGACACAACATAAGTTCTTGGTAATGGACGTCGGTATTATGATAAGGAGGCGAAGTTGGCAGTCACGGAGGCCAAAACTGCGGCTTTTGCTTGTCTGTACGAGGAACTGGGGGACAAATGCGGGGAGAAGAAGTTATTCCGGTTAGTCAAGGCGAGAGAGAGGAAGGCTCGGGATCTGGACCAAGTGAACTGCATCGAAGAAGAGGATAGTAGAATTTTGATGTGTGTGGGGCGGGGGGCGGGGGACCAGATTAAGTGGAGATGATAGACCTACTTTCATAAACTTCTGAATGAAGAAGGAGATCGGGGTATTGTTCTTGGTGAATTGGGGCATTCCGAGAGTCACCGTGACTTTAAGTATTGTAGGCGCATCAAGGTTGAGGAGGTTGTGGAGGTTATGTGTAAGATGAGTAGGGGCAGAGCTACGGGACCAGACGAAATTTCGGTAGAATTTTGGAGGTGTGTAGGTAGAGCAGGCTTGGAGTGGTTGACTGGGCTGTTTACTATTATTTTCTGGACGAAAAGGATGCCAGAGGAGGGGAGGTGGAGTGCGGTGGTTCCGTTGTACAAGAACAAATGTGGTATCCAGAGTTGTAACAACTATAGGGGTATCAATAATCAAATTATTGAGTCATATCATGAAAGTTTGGGAGAGGGTGGTAGAAATGAGGGTGAGGAGGATGGTGTCTATTTCAGACAACCAGTCCAGGTTCATGCCAGGGTGTTCTACCACGGAAGCTATCCACCTTATTAGGAGATTGGTGGAACAGTACAAGGATAGGAAGAAGGATTTGCACATGGTGTTTATTGATTTGGAGAAAGTGTATGACAAGGTTCCTAGAGAGGTTCTATGGAGATGTCTGGAAATAAAAGGTGAATCGGTTGCTTACATTAGGGTGATTAAGGACATGCACGATGGAGTTAAGACCAGGTTAGGACAGTGAGAGGCGACTCGGGGCATTTTCCGGTTGTTATGGGGTTACACCAAGGGTCTGCGCAGAGCCCATTCCTATTTGTCCTGGTGATGGATGCACTGACACACCATATCTAAGTGACATGGTATATGTTATTTGCTAACGACGTAGTTCTGATTGATGAGACGTGAGGCGGCGTCAACGAGAGGCTGGAGGTTTGGAGATAGCCCCTTGAGTCTAAGGGTTTAAAGTTGAGCAAGGCTAAGATGGAATACGTAGAGTGTAAGTTAAGCATCGAGCCGATGGAAGCGGGAGTGGACGTGAGGCTTGAATCACAGGTCATCCCCAAGAGAGGCTGTTTCAAGTACCTTGGGTCGGTTATACATGGGGATGGTGAGATCGACGAAGATGTCACACACCGTATATGGGTGGGGTGCATGGAGTGGAGGTTAACGTCTAGAATCATGTGTGACAAGAAAGTGCCGCTAATACTCAAAGGTAAGTTTTATAGAGCGGTGGTTAGACCGGCCATGTCGTATGGGGCTGAGTGTTGGCCAGTTAAGAAATCACATATTCAGAAGATGAATGTAGCAAAAATGAGGATGTTGAGGTGAATGTGTGGACACACTAAGATGGATTAAGATTAGGAATGAAGATAATCGGGAGAAGGTCGGTGTTTCCCCATGGATGACAAGCTGCGGGAAACAAGGTTCAGATGGTTCGGGCAGGTTCAGAGGAGTAGCCCAGATGACCCGGTAAGGAGGTGTGAGCGGCTGGCTTTAGTGGGTGCGAGGAGAGGTAGAGGACAGCCTAAGAAGTATTGGAAAAGGTGACAGGCAGGACATAACGTGGCTTCAGATTACCGGGGACATGGCCCTAGACAGGAAGTTGTGGAGGTCGAGCATTAAGGTTGGAGGTTAGGAGGTAGTTGTGCATATTTCTACGGCGCACCATAGTGAGGCTAGTCTGTTAGAATTTAGTCTTAGATTGTTAGTAGTTAATGATGAGTTCGCATTACTCTTTCGTTCCTCTTAGTCTCGGGCTTTATCTACTGGTTATTGTTTGCGTTTCATCTATTTTATGGTTCTTGTGATGCTGTTATTTTTTTCTATGATTTTTATTGATGATACTGATATTTTGCATCTTTTCGTCTTCTTGAGCCGAGGGTCTATTGGAAGCAGTCTATCTACCTCTCTGGGTAGGGGTAAGGTCTGTGTATACACTACCCTCCCCGGACATCACTAGGTCGTTGTTGTTGTTAGATTGAAACTCCTCTACAGATCAAGAACAAAAAATAAGCCTTTTTTGTAACTACATAGGTAATATTAGCTCAAAAATTACCCCTCAATTTTTTAATTTATTTTATGTTTGCTTGTGACAACAGAGAATATTACCATACCAACAAACATAAGCAACAAATACACCAACAGAGAACCCAATCTCACATCCCCCTTCTAGAAAGATTGTCATAAAGAAACTTAGGCCTCCACCATAAAAAGTAATAACAAAGAAGTCTTTGGATCTGCCTGTTACAACTACTAGCTTTCCTAGTCAGCATAATTAAGAAGATCTAATTTTTCTACAATTTTCTTTTTAATCTATGTCAAAACAATGTACACTCTGGTTTTTGAAAATTGTCTAGTTCCTTGCCCGACTTGCTCCCTATACAGTAGCCACAATTTTCTTTTTTCCAGTGCTTCTTTATGATCCTTTATATGCACTTCCGCAACTTTAAGTTGAATGCTCAACCATCTACATAGCTCATTTCTTAGCTGTTTAGTCATCAGGATTGATATCCATCAATACTAAACACAATATTCTTAACTTCAGCATTCTTAGTTGTAATTATACGACTACAATATATGAAGCAAGTTTTCTTTTTTCTTTTGGGGGTGATAATATTATTTTTGAAGAATTGACTACTTATGAAGCCTAGATAGTAAAATTTTAATAGAATTATACTTGGGCCAAACTTGCTTGGAACTTACGAAAATTAATGAAGGTTACAGTCATACTTGTATATAAAAATCTCGTTTATAGTGCTTGGTTATTACGCACATACAATGACACTTGATATTTGAATCTTATTTGATTTTTGTAGGTAAAAAATAAAAATTACCCAAAGAATGATCTTTTCCAATTTTTACGACTAGCAAGTGCAAATTTTTCCTTTAATTATTTGTAGGTGACTTTAAGATTATCATCTTTGTATTAGCATAATACTCCAAATGAATGGGTTAATCTTTAGACACCACATGACATTGAATAATGCAGAATTAGCCGAGGGAATGTAAGGTGGAATGCCTGGAGAATATTCGAATGAAAAGTCTCAACGTCATCTCTAAATTTCTCATGTTCTAACCTCACAAGAACTTTGGACCTTCCAGTTTCCTTGCTAGAGCTTACAAAAATTATTGAAGTTCGTATGTAATGAAATGTAATTAACGTATTGCTTTTTGGTCATTAAATGCAAATACCTTGTTTTTTACTAAGGTTATTATAAATGGGTAATTTTACAAAGAGTATATTGCTATATGATTTACTGTTATAGGTAAATAGTTATCATAAAACATAATGTACCATAAAAAATAAATTTTAAAGAATATAATAAAATATTATTACAAAAGATAGTTGTTATAAAGAGGTATGATTGTACTTGTTGAAGAAAATGAACAGTCCATTCAGATAGAGATAGTGAGGAGAAGGAAAATGCTCAAAGAATTTCATGAATTAACGATTGAAATGTACTTGCCAAGTGCTTTTTAGGCCAACTCAGTTCTCTTATTCATCGGTCCAATGCACTAGGCTTACCTCATGGAGGGAAAAGCCCGGGAATCGAATCCCCTCTGCTGCTGGCGGGCAACAAAAGAAGTTGTTCGAGGCGATGCGATGATACTCACCTCAGCCTGTCTCGCAGTATTAGTATTAATTCAGTGACAGCCTTAATTAGGATAAGGAAATCATTTATTTTCATTTTTCTTACTTTCTTTCATTTAGTTAGACGCGGTAAAGGATCTCACTCGAAAAAGACTCTTCACCTACTCAATTGGAATGACTATTACTTTTACTTATCTTTTTATTCAGAGAAGTCCCTCTCGGAGCTGTTCCCCTGCACTGTGTCTTCTTTCTCCTTACTCAGAGAATAAAGCCGTAAGGCGAACAGAATATGGACTTGATGACTCTTACTCTTATCTTATGTTATAGAATTTTTTCTTAGCTCTTGTGTGCATTCATCAACTAGTTGTAATATTGGACAACACTTACGCCATTAACGACTACGAAAAGGGGGACTTTAGGAAAGGTTTCTGATGGACGCCCAGGCACACATGAGACAGATCCTAGGGCGCGTTCAAAAAAGCTTTCAAGCTTTGTCTTTGTAACGATATCTTGCACACTCAAGCGAGCGAGAAGAGTTCATAAACATAAATTTCTTTGACGGGTAATCGAGTCTTAGAATCCTTAAGAAAATGTAAGTACTTGTATGCAAGCAAGACTTCTCCGTGGGAATACCCGACTATATCCTACTTTAAATAAAGAAAATCCCTGGAATTCTCCGATGATGCTGGGATCATGTCTAAAAAGCTTTGTATTGAAATCTCCACTGAAATCTATTCTTGGGATAGAGAACTCCTAGAATGGGATTCTCAAGCTAAATAAAATAATATACCAGTGATATTGATTATAGAATCTTATGAATCAAGTACGGCACACTTTCTATATCTCTTTCGTCTATAAGGTAAATGGCGTAGCTTAGAGCACGGCATGTTCGCCACCACACCGGCTAGCGTGTGCATTGGTTCTACTACCAACAAGTTTTTCCGCGAATGTAAGTTGTTTGACAGCTTTACGTGAATCCTCACTAGCTAACTTTACATATATGGACTCCATGGTTTATTAGAGAAATTTTATTCAGGAACCTCCTATAACCATATTTTTCCCCTTCCTGATGATGAAATGAATAGTTTAGCTAATTGATGTGTCACCCTCTTACCACCAAAAGCGAAGTGGTACTTGAGAGAATGGATAGCAGGGCCCTCTAATCAAACGCAAGGAAGAAGAGTGGGCTCCCCTAAGTAGTTGGAGGCATCTTCTTTGAATTCAAAAATAATTTCACTTGAATTCTTCTTGTGAGTGAGTTGGAGGCCCTTAACCCTTTCTTATTATTAGTAAGATAGGTTGTCTTGGTTCCGTTCAAATCTAGATTTTAATGAATATGGAACCCCATTTCTTATAATCGTCCTTTTCCCATAAGGTTTTGAGTATGAAAGGCCCACACCAAAGAGTGAATAGTTTTTTTTTCGCCACACGGCTTAATCTCGATCACCCCCTTAAGAATAGGAGGCAATAATAGAGAGAATTCGCATGTCTCTTGCCGCCTAAAACTCTGTCAAGAGAGCGCTACGTTTGATCCTGTGCATCCATAGAATGGTATGCGTTCTCCACTTTCGAATCTTGTATGACCGCTTTCTCAATCAATCTAACTTCAGAAAATTGGACTCACCAAGGATGGCGAATGGGCAATACGTAGAGGTCGCTCTGCTTGATTGAAAGTTTATATCTTTTAATTTTCTTTTATCTCCAGCTAGAAAAGAATGTATGCGTCAAACTTTGATGTCTCACTTATTTAGATACGACGAGATAATTATCTAAATTCGGAATCTCAAATAATTAGAGAAGTGGAGTAATTGTGAAAACCTTAGAAGTATCAAACTTCACCGAATGGATATCTTCAAGAGAGGTGGGTCAAAATCCTATGAGAAGTTAATACATAGACAAACCCGTGAACGTGACACAATTTTTCATTTAGACATCTTAACAAGAGGTGAGACCTATCAGACACTTGAAATATGCCTAAATATATCTGTTAAACACAGTTTGCTGACATGGCAAAAATGTGTTTCTCACCTCTTTATAGGCGCGTGAACATGTACCAAATCATAATTTTTTTCCTAAAAAAAAATATATTTTTCAAATCCTCCTTTACAACTACGACCAGTCACAAACTATAAGCCTTCATTGCTGCGGTTACCTCCATCAAGAAAACAAACATCGTTAATTCCCACGACCATATCTAAAATCTCCATTTCTTTCTCACTCAATTTTTTAAAGTGCTCTTATTTTCAACGAAATTTCACTCTGTTTCAGAAATTAAAACTATTGGATCAACAACTCATAAAGGGCGAAATATGTGTTGTGGAGTGAGAATTACAAAAAGTGGAGTTGGGTGAGGGGAAAAGAAGAGGCAGGTGTTGAAGGACAATTGAAGACAAGCAGCATGGTACGAACTTGTATATGTTGATGTATTATTTTTCTTGAAGATGAAAAAGTTGCAGCGCGGGAATTCTTGCCGGTGAAAGCTGGAAGAACGGCTCTGTTTGAAAATGAAGAGAAAACAGTAGATAATGTTGGAAAAGTCACGTCTTGGCCTTTCATTCGTCGTTTTGGCCGCACAATTATGTAAACTGCACGCGCTCTAGTTTTGTGAACGAGTATCACCGAGGTGTTCAATAGATGCATTTTAGGCATACTTCAATTGTCTATTGTATTTACCCTTGGAAATAAATAGTGATTTCGAGATTTTCGATGTACGCAACTTATTAAACTGCTGCTGAATCCATGGACAAACAAGAGACAACTCGACAACAATTGACCATCCACTTTCCAATCCCTTCTTGCAATATATCTATTAAAAAAAAAAACATGCAGATTTAAGGCGGTGTACCAAAATTTCTTTGAGCTGCCTCTAACACGTAGTGTAGCCTACAATCCGAGTAATGGCATTCGCAATCCTCCATGTATTACGATTCCAACAAAAGGAACAGCAAAGACGAGAACCATTTGAAGTGCATGGAAAGAATAGCAGGAAGATTGCAGATCTATCCAAATATGAAAAAGATCAGCAAGTACCCGAGTAAAGATGTTCTGCAGCTGCAAATTTAAATCACAAAATTTGTCAAGGCTAGCCAACATCACCAAATGACTTGTCCAAAATATTCATTCACTAACAGATCATAAATAGCTCACATCCAAAAATTCCTCTGGAAGGAATCGAAGATACTCGCATGATCACCCTTTTCCTTGCACGCAAACAGCCTAAACACTAGCTACGTCTACCAGTGAAACCAATTATAATAGACGTGCATAACAAATTATTCAACCATAAATCAGAAGCACACACCGGAACACTCGAGTAATAAATATCCAACATGCTGTCCAGACCCCAATACAGAGGGGCAGTCTATCCATATGACTAAACCATATTTGTAGAATGGTGAAAAACCAACTTTGTCCAAAGTACTTGATACCTAGCAACTACACATGGTTCTACTCCCTATCCTGAATCAGGAGATCCATCTCCATAGGAAACCAGACCTGCCTTCCCAGGGGGACTCGCCGAAGATGATCTTGACTTAACTTTGCTGCCTTGCTTTGGTGACTGAGAGTCCCGAGATGACCTTGACTCTGATCGGCTTCTGCTCCGAGAAGGTGATTTACGCCGATCAGCAGATGGAGACCTGCGATATCTGCCCACAGGAGAACGACTATTCACGGGACTTCGGCTATAACGACGAGCACGGTGACGGACAGGACTACGAGATAGGCTGCGGCTGCGGCTTCTTCTGCCTCTGTATCTGCATTTAGGGAGCTCTAGGTTAGCATCTCTGACAAAGATAAGTCTAACAATAATAGCAGATCGCAGAAATCCCAGACCTGGGCGGCGTTCTTCCTCTAGGTGGACTCCTGTAACGTCTAGGTGACCTTCTGTATCTCGAATATCTTTCAAAAAAGCCAAACAGTTAGGTGGATACGTATATTAATGAGAAAAAGTTTCTATTTCAGTTCCTGTAAGAGTTAGATAGGCTTGTGCTGCTCACCTGTCACCATAACGGTATGGCCTAACAGGGGACCGATCAGGAGATCGACTCCTGTATCTACGAACATAAGAGTACCGCTCACTAAAGCCCCTTCCCCTCCTGATGCGCTTGGGAGATCCATCCACTGAAGCGCTTCTTGAAGAGCTCCTTGCTGGAGATCTTGCCCTACGACCTGCACTTACAGGACTTCTTGAATAGCTGCGTCTATTGTTTCTGCTAGGAACCCTACCTGGACTTCGGCTTGGGCTTCGCCTAGAAGCAACCCTACCCGAACTTCTGCTTGCACTCCGCCGAGAAGACCTAACAGGGCTTCTGCTTGGGCTCCTTCCTGAAGGCCTAACCCTAGAAGGAACCCTGCCCGAACTTCTGCTTATACTCCTCCGCGAAGACCTAACAGGACTTCTGCTTGGGCTCCTTCGAGAAGGCCTAACAGGGCTTCTGCTTGGACTCCTCCTATAAGATCCAACTGGGCTTCGACTTTTTGATTTCCATGATTTCCTCGATGAGGTTCTGGGTGGAGTCGGGCTAAGTCGCCTTCTGGGAGACGCTGAGGGACTCCTGCTGCTCCTTCGTCGTGAATGAGCTCTCACTGGAGGACTCACACTGACACTTGCTCCCCTCTTGACTCTCACTGGGCTTCTACTAATGCTTCGTGCTGGACTACTGCTACCACTTTTAACCACGCTGATGCTCCTATGCAAAACGCGACGAGGACTTCCACTGCGACTTGGACTTCTGCTTACACTGCGTCTGGATCTAACACTTGGACTCCTGCTCACACTGCGTTTTGGGCTCACACTTCGACTTCTGCTCAGACTCCTCCGAGGACTAATGCTCATACTCCTACTCATTGTCCTTTTGGGACTTATGCTTCTGCTCCTGCTCAATGACTTCTAATAAAATTCTGGATCTGGAAGAATCCATAAGCATAAACAATAACTGAGGTGCAATGAGAATGTAGAATGAACCTAGATTTGCCAGGGTGATCATCCACTACATCAGGCTGCCTATCAACATATTTATCAGATCTATCTTCTACTTTGGTATGATTGCTTTGACGCTCTCCATTTTCCTTGGGCAAGTCTGCCTCCTCTCCTTCAAAAATGTCAGTTGCCTCTTTCTTGTCATGAAGAGAAACTGCTTCTCCCTCCTCAAGTGAAGGAGAACGATTGCCTTCTGCAAAATGTCCATAAACCAGTTACCCACAAGCAAGTTACATCATACAGATTTTTCAAAGAAGAAAGAAGATTGCATAATGACCAGTTAGATTAAATGTCACTTGCATACTGTAAACGCAAAATCTGTAGAATTCAGTAGTCAATCCATAATAGTATACATATGAAACAAGGGTAGACAGTTCAACAAAGTTAGAAGCAGAATCTACTTATGTTTCATAACCCATACAGGATTTGTTCCCCATGGGGATTCACTCAAATATTTAGAAATAAATCTGCCTATGCATTTAAACATACAGAGTAAGTAGAAATGATGCATAAACAGCAAGTGGCATTTGGGACACCAAATTACACTGATACCCGTACTAACCATGATTCTACTTTCTTCCTTAACAACGGCAACCACAAACCCTAGTTTGTTCTCCAATATCCAATCGGACACTTAATTCTCCCCGATGAAAAGGATCTTGAAATAGTAGAACAGGGGAAGGGAGTGAGTAGGAGACTATCCAATACTTTTAACTAGAAAGTGTGTACAACAATAGCTTTTTGATGGAGATGAAGAATCAGAAGTACCATCACGGAAAAGAACTTATAGAAAACCAGAAGCAATGTTATAAAACTCCAGAAATTTTAGAAAAATTATACTCCCTCTTATTCAATTTATGTAAACCTATTTCCTTTTAAGTCCGTGCCAAAAAGAACGACTCCTTTCCTTATTTGGAAACAATTTAGCTTTATGCAATGATTTATAGCCACACAAAATATATGTGACTCAACACCACAAGTTCAAAAGTCTTCTCTCTTTTCTTAAACTAAGTGGCCAGTCGAATGGGTTCACATAAATTGAAACGGAGGGAGTAAAATAGAAGGGATCAAGAATTGATAGCAACAAGTGAAGAAAAGGAAGTACACAGAGAAAAAGAAAGGGAAATGGAGAGCCCAAGAAAATATCTAATTATCATGAAAAATCACAAAGTTCAGTAATAGAAATTGCTGGTGAAGTTTCTGGGATAATTGGTGTGTATAAAAGAACACTAAACAACAATGTCAATCACTTAAACTATCAAGAGCCTATTTGGAAGGCCAACTTGTAATTAGATTTGGTTGTAATTGGGTATAATTACATTGTTTTGGCATGTGGTCCGGCCAACTAATTACTTGTTCAGAATGGACAATTACACCTTCCAATTATCAAGGGAGAGGTGAGAATTGTTGGTAATTACATGTCGTAGTTACAAGGTAACTTTCAATTCTCGTCTTTTTTTCTTTTTCAAGTAAATTATACTTTTTGCACACCCTTTCATTTCAAATATATGAGCACTTACTTAAAATAATTCTGTGTTTTACTAGCTTTGTTTTTTGTTCATTAATATAGATATTTGTTATAGAAAAATACTTTGGAAACTCCTATACATATTTTTGCTATTTACAAATCATGAATTTCATATTGTATTCACGTGAATTGGAAGATACCGATTAGTCTTTATGATATTATTACCAATTTATAATTAATTTAAAGGTTACCAATTTATAATTATTTAATATACCTCTAAGAAAATAATTTATTCTAAATACGTAGTAATAATGATATGTAATATTTCTTATATACACATATATTTGTCACATAAAAGTTTATTTACTTTCATCTAAAAAAAGTTCATTTAAAATTTTTATTATTAACTTTAATTTTAAAATAAAAATATCTAAGCATGTAATTATAACTTGTACAACCAAATATGTAATTACATTAATGCAAACAAATAACTCTTTGCAATTACTATATTGTATAATTACTAGGTTGTGCAATTACTACCCTAGTAATCACATAGCCTAGAACAACACAGTGGTTTCCGAACACACCTTAACTGCTCCATCCTGAATGAGAACTGTTCACTAATAGGCTTGGAACCTCGCCTGATGTGAAAAAAACTCCAAGGGTGCAACCACACACTCCTAACACAGAACGCTGACTACGAAAAGATTGAATAATTTTTAACAGAATAAGACTTCAAAAATACAGTGGTTCTGGAAGGATCATGCAGTTAAGCTTATTATTTGAAGTAACCTTATACTTGCTTGCCTTTGAATAGATATTGGACTTCCCCTTCCACATGTGTAATATAATACAGATAAACCTTAACATTAGTAAAAAATTGTTGTTCTTATTGCGTAACTATACAGATTATTTTACAGTTAATTAACAACATTCTCGCCACTATTTTATGGCCTATTGCAGCAATTACACTGGAAGGAACCATCTTATGGAGTTCAAAAGCATGCAAAATTCAGGTGCTCGTCTTTTATGCCTCCCAAGTTAAAAGAGTTTTTCATGCATACAAAAAAGTAAATGCTGAGACACATATATGACTACACAGTTGACTCCTGATACCAGAGATGATCAAGGAGCACATCTGTGTAACAGAAGGCGTAGAAACCTGCAATTATAAGGTTCAGGAAATACCAGTTTTCTTTTCCATATTTTTGTGCTTCCCTTCAGAACCCCGTTTTACACCATCATCTTCAGAACTACTATCACGTCCATTCTCATTTTCTGAAAGACTATCTGATGCCCTGGAAAAAGAATATTGGAAAGAAAAGAAGAAAAAGAAGTTCAGCCTCCTAAATTCACTCACATACTTAAGAGATGGCAAGTTATCATCAACTTACGAAATTGTGAAAATATTACAACTGTTACCACCCATTATTGAACATATGGCATCTAAAATTCTACAACTTAACAACATATGGGACACAAGATAGAATACAGAAAAGCAACCTTTTTGATCTGCGTTTTGATTTCTTATCACGCCTTTTGCGCCTTTTCTCACGTCGCTTCTCCTCTCTTTTAGCACGTCTATGCCTGTCTCTTTTAGATCTCTTCCTCTTCCTCCGCCTATCATCACTGGATGAGCTAATTTCTGATTCAGAAGATGCATCCAAGTCAGAATCACTATCAGACTCAGAAGACTCAGTATCACTATCTGTAGAGCTCTCTGATTCTGATGTGTAGTATCTCCTTCTCTTTTTTCTTCTTTCTTTGGAGGATTTTTTGTGCTTCCCATTTTTCAATTTGTGTAGCTTTCTCTTATCTGCACCAAGAAGTAAAATCAAAAAAACCCTCACAACACAAACAGCACATTCAATTAACAAAAACTAGAAGGGAAACAACATGACAGTAAAGAAATGTTTTAAAGCAAGCTGCCAAGAGAAATGAAACTTCAGAAGTCTCACAATCAGGTAACTCGCCGCAGTTGATTATCTTCACAGTTACATCAGGTTTTCCCTCTTCATTTCCCACGCTCTCAATCTTCTTAAGAACTTCAAGGCCATCAATAAGTGTCCCAAAGACGATGCATTTCCTGTTAAGAAAGTTAATGAAGCAGTTCATAAAAGCAAGCTTCCAGCAGAGCAGGAAATATCAACCAGCATCCTCAAGCGGCAGTATAGTTGTAACTACAATTATAACGAACCTGTCAAGATGATGGTCAGACTGAAAGGTGATAGAAAATATAGAACCACGTGCATCACGATCAGCAATTGCCATAGATAGTAGACCTTGGGCATCATGCTTTAGCTTCGGCACCTCATCTGAAATATTCAAAAGATTTCACTTGTTATAAAGCCTGTCTTGTTTTCTCTCAAAAATGTAATTTATTAGTTTAGGATATCACATCAGAGTAATAAATCTACAGGACATTGCAAATATTGCACCTCCAAAAGGTGATGCAACAATTGACGACAGCTAATTGCATATGAAGAAAGTGCACTATACCATGAATTACAAACTGAGACCAACAAGATAATTGTAATTTGCAACGTATGCTCTCTCACTAGCCAGTATTTCCAGAAGTAACATAACCTATACAACAATTGCTTGTAGAATTCTGTTTTTGCGTAAAATGATAAAAGGGATTCATTAATGAACCTTTCCCAAAGATATTTTCCAAAACAATTACGTTTGGGTGTCAATATATAGCGGACATATGATGTCAATATACAGATAACACAAGTATTATTACCCACCAAATTGCAGCTTTGCCAATCCACATTTTGGCTCTCATGACAGGTTTTCTAGGTAATGATAACTAATCAGAAATTCTACCACACAGTTGAGTACTGTTCTGAACCGATAACCAATTACCTCAGTTCTGCAGTATAGTTATAATAGAGTTCCCTGGGATTTTTCTGAACAAATGAACCACACAGAACAATCAAAACAAGGCTTAATCTCTAGGAAAGAAAACAAACTTTAATTAAATTTCCAATTCTCAAACAATCATTAAGTAGAAAACCAAAAACAATATCGACAAAAGCACAGGCAACATAGCATTCATGTCCCCTACCATTGTCTGAGAGGAAACAATGTCCAATATCAATGGATTGAAGCTCCCATGCAGCGTAGAATTAGATCAAAGTCAGCCCCAACCTTCACAGGCAATACAAAAGGAAACCCATTTTCTTTCAAGATAAATGATTTTTTGCTAAAAGAAATACACACACTGTTGTTTGCGTGGATTTACTACTAATTATATCTTAGTCTACCAAAAGAATTAGGCCATGGATTCAATACATGAGACAATCATCAAGCGGTCATAAAATTTGAGGAAAATTTCAAAATAAAGGTCGGAACAATGAAAGAGAGGTCTCACCTGGAAACTTTCCTCCATAGATACTTTCCCCATAGTTCCCTGCAAAGAAGTAGGCATATTAACTCCGGAATTTTAACCAGAAACTGTCCCTGAGTCTCGGACTGGCATGTTTGACTGAGTCAAAAGATTCTTACTGGGCTAACACGTAAAGCTCAAAATTAAACCCAAAGAGATGAAGCTGACCCACTAGTACTTAGGAAGCAATTAATATAAGTCAAACAAACACTGGATTATTGCTGATCAATAGTTGATCATAACCAAAACTTAATGCAGTATGTTGATCAAAGGCATACCATCTTGTCTCAGCAAGTCGCCAGCCTGAAATAGATAAGGGAAAAAACAATTAGTTAACTATCATTAAAGTGCATAAACGGAGAGCCTTATTATATGCTGAAGCTCATCAATACAGAGGACGAACAACTCAGTTAACACAACCTTAAAACTACATCACAAGATATGCAGTCGTGACCATCAGCCCTGCATCCTACAGCATAAACAAGGATATCTGACTAAAATGAAATGCCACTTCTTAGCCGTGCTCGACCACAGAGCTAAGAACTATGCAATGGAACACATTCAAACTACATGTGAATAGAACCTGCATCTCCAGAGCCTACAAACATACCTGAGCCACAGATCCCTTGACAATGCGATGGAAAAATGTTCCTTTATAATGCAACGGTTTTCCAGTCTTAGAGCTGACTCCTTTCTCCCCTGAAGAGCAACAATTTCTTCCTATATCAGTTGAGGATACCAAGCACTTAACATGGAGATTGACAAGCATCCAAGAAAAGGAAGAAGATAAAGATCACTTCCCCACTAGATGACTAGTCATGTCACGAAATTATCAATAACATAAGGAATCAATAACCCAGGCACCTTGAACCAACATCCAACAGCAACCAGCCAGTACATAGCACTTGTTAAGGTGACCGAACCATTTCTCTATATTTTATTTTCCTAGACAAAAATATTACGACTGAGCTGCCAAACTTCCAGGAAGAAAGTGACGAACTAGGGGGTGTCTTATCTACCTGTTCCTGTAAGGTGCATCATGAGTAGTTTTTGATCCATAAATTGTTTGCTACACAGTTACATTTTCGTATTATGTGCAGTTGCCAGTTAGTTCACAAAATATGCCCTTCCAGTAAGTTCACTATCTATCCTCCTTTTTTGTTTTTTGATAAAGCACAGTACCTATCCTGCTTTTCATGGGTAGTTACCTTAACATGAGCAAGCATCATTTATTTTTAGCACAATAAAGAGAGAATTGAGAGACAGCAAGAAAGGTTGAGAGATTTCACTATGTAATGGTATGTTACAGTTTGGCACCAAAAAAATATGGCTTTGGATCTTTCAAAAAGACAGAACTAACAACTACTCAAAGTGAGTCCCTACTATATCTGATTAAGTTTATCATTTATAATTTCCACATTTGGGACAACAATTTGTAGCACTAAGCCCCATAGAGTAGCTTTATAGATATAAAATGTGCTTCATGTGATGGAACCACAAGACAGTCAAAATACAAATAACGCCTGAATGCAGGTTAAAAGTATGTTAATGGGAAGAATTCATCAGAATACAGACAGGATAAGAGGCCACACAATAGGATGAAACTAGAAAACCAATCTGAAAAGCTTAAGACTTTAATATGGTACACAAGCAGCACTCTTGTATTTGTCACCTGTACAAAGTGCCCGAAAGTTTTCTGCGGTTTTTGGAGCAATATCTGTGAAAAGCTGCAAATAAAAGAACTCGCGGGAGTTAACTGTAAGTATCTCGTTTTGTGAGTTCAAATGCTTATATTTAGGGACAACAAATTCAGCTATTGGATAGCTTGATACCTCAAAAACCATTCTTTCAACTGGATCGCCATCAATAGAAACATCAAGGAACACCAGTTGTTTCTTCTTACTCATGTTTGTGATACTTGTTGCTTCACGACCTCAAGCTGGCAGGTATATCTTCAGCAATGAAAGAGAGGAGTAAGGGCGTGAAATGTGAAGAAGGTTGCAATTCTGCTTTGACTATGACAATGAAAGACACAACTTAGGGAGCCACAAGACGTTTGTAGCAGATAAATGTGCTTGCATAGCTGTAGCTTTTTCTTTCTTTCTTTCCTTCTTTCTTTTTTAATATTTGTGAGTGGAAGCAGAGTGTCTCACACAAAAAACAACCTTGAGCAATTCATCATTGAGGAAAAACTAATTATGTTCTCAATAAAACTCAGACACTTGAAAAACTTTCAAGTAACCGCATCCTGAATATCCCTACAGGCTCATTCAATATTTTTAGCTAGTTAGTATATCATAAAGGATCTGCAAACAGAAATCACACCCTGTCATACATTTCAAGCACAGGGATATCCTACTCAACACCAAAAAAACTACAGTCTCTCACATACCCTAATTCCACTTAACAACAACCAATTAACTAAAAAAGACAATTACTACTAGATACAGCATTTTAAGAGAAAACATATTCAACACAATTTCATACTTAATAGGGTCAGCTACCAACACGGATAACCAAATAGCTAATACCCCAAACTCACCCCAGTTTAACAATAATCAGCAAGGAAATTAAGAAAATAATGATAAAAAGCAGTCACAAAAAAAACAAAAAAGCAATATTATCTCAAAATTGAACAGAAGGGAAAGATGTGTACCTGGAAACTGGACATCAAGAAGATGAAGGAAGCTTAGAGTGAGATGTAAGGAGGAGAGCGGCGATAAAGCTAGGAAGCTTTAGGGTTTCTCTCTCACTCGTCTAATTTATCTTCTCTAATTTCTTTATTTACTATGTCAGATTTTATAATTATAGGCCCTTCGAGAGGAAAAAAAGAAAACAGGTTGGAAGATGCGACAATTCCTATTAGGGGCATAATTGTCAAGACAACAAAGTACACCATGTATGAAGTAGACGCTTCTTTTCTCTCAACTAAATTGATCTTTTAAACTATAAAATTTGTTGTGATTTATTAACACACAAAAACAAAAAACAAAAAAAAACTACACAATTGTTCTAGATGAATTTCCAATTTTTAGGACCAAGTTTTTTTTTGGGTAATAAAGGTAAATATTACCATGACAGCCAAAATAATTTACATTATAAAGAGTCTTTAGTGTCCTTTGCCATGCTCTAGACTCTAGATCTCTAAACAATAGCATAATTTTTAATTACATAGCTTCTGAATCAATAACTGATTTTTTTTAGCTCTTTTAGTCTTACACAACGTATCCGATCTATCTAAGATCTCTTTCTTAATTTGAGCAAATACAAATTATCTATCTACCTTTACTTTCCTAAAGATTCTCGAGTTTTTTGCTAGCCAAATGTAGTATAGCTTGGCACCCCATACTGCAACAACCATTTCCTTTTTGATTGGCTTCTTCTCTCCTTTTAATCCACTTGATCACCTGACTTAATTTCACTGTTATGAATCTTGATGCCCAGTCAAATGCTTAACTTTTCTCTCAGTTCTGAAATCCACTTGCACTGACCAAAGATATGAGCTTGTGTCTCCATCTATGCCTAATCATATCAGCAACAATGTTGATCATCTACATGAATCAAAACTCAAGTTAATCTCTCCTTGGTTAACAGTTTATTTTGACTTGCCAACCACACTAGAAACCTTTGTTTAGGGAGCATAAGTGAGCTCCACGTTACATTAGCTTCCCTAACTCTAGGTAGAGAGCCCAGCATGCGTGGATAGCTTCTGGACATTGAATATTCTCCTGTTGAGGTTAACAGATGTTTATCTCCTTTATACCATTGTGCCATTTAAACTTTGAGGGAATTCAGTTTCTTCCATACCAGCTACAATATCTTGTTGAAGTATGTTCTCATATGCTCTCTTTGTCCTCCATGTAGATACGATTGACCCATTTCACCCATAAGATGTTTTTCTTTCTAGAAAGTAGCCAGAGTAACTTACCGACAGTAGAAGTATTCCATTTGTAGCAACCTTTAATGTTTAACCATCCATGTTTCTTTGGAGTACATACCTTGTCATATGCAACAAGGTAATTTTTCATTTTATCCTTTGTAGCACCCTATAAGAAATCCCTGTCTTTCTTGTCAACTTGTGGTACTACACATTTGAGGCAGTATGAACACTCCACTCCATAAGTTATATATATAGAACAATACTACCATGATAATTTGCAATCCCGCAACATATGATAGTTGCCTTGTATATGCAGTAATTTTATTTGTAATCTTGTAAGGTAATTATTTGCAAACCATCTTTTTCCATCTTCTTGTAGTAAGTGGAAGGCCTATGCACCTTATCGGCAAAGTTCCTAGAGTGAATCTTGTTATACTAAGAATATTTTGCTTAGTAATATCATCCACACCTGCTATAAACATGCTAGACTTTTTCATGTTTGCCTCAAACCCCGTAACATCATCGAAATGTTGCAGTGCTTCCATAACTCTAGCTACAGATTTTAAGTTCCCTTTGCAGAATATCATGAGATCATCTGCAAATACTAAGTGTGTCAGCCTTGTATTCTTGCACATTGGATGATATCTGAAGTCATGAAGATCACTCGTCTTGCTTAGCACCCTTGAGAGATACTCCATAAGTAGAACAAATAAGAGAGGTGAGATAGGATCCCCTTGCCTAAGTCCCCTCCTCCCTTCAAAATAACTATGACTCTCCTCGTTCACTCTAATAAAAAATTGTGTGGTAGAAATACAAGTCATTATCAGTCTCGTGAAAGAGTCTAGGAATCCAAAACCTTTCAAAGCTTGCTCTATAAACTCCCAGTTGATCATATCATTGTCCTTCTAGAGGTAAATTTTCACGAGACATCACCAATTCCCTTTTTAGGACCAAGTTGAAGAAAAGATTATTAGACTTTTCCATGATACATATTAAGGGTAAGGTGGAACAAAATTAAAATGCATTTTGGAAGAGTGACAAAATAAAGAGCCTAAATACTAAAATCAAACAAGTTTGTAATATACAGGAAACGAGTAAACTAGAGCAAGAGAAAAAAATACATTTTATCACTCGTCACCAACACTTGCCTCATCTAGCATGCAAGTCTCCTTCTATCCCTTTTTGTGAATTATGATGAAACATATCGTATCAAAACCTTTCAAATCTTCCTCTATAAACTCCCAATTGATCATATCATATGCCTTTCTGAGGTCAATTTCATGAGACATCACTAATTCCTTTTTCAGGACCAAGTTGAAGAAAATATTATTAGACTTTGTCATGATACTCAATAAGGGTAAGGTGGGAATAAAAATTAAAATGCACTTTGGAAGAGGGACAAAAAAGAGCCTAAATACTAAAAACAAACAAGTTTGTAATATACATGAAACGAGCAAACTAGAGCAAGAGAAGAAAATACATTTTATCCCTCCTCAACAACGCTTGCCTCATCTATGCAAGTCTCCTTCTATCCTTTTTTGTTGGTTGTGCAGTGAAAACGAGCAACTTGAATGTCTCGTCCTGAATCAATTTCCCAAAGACGATATATTTAATCGGGATCTGACAGATACATGAAGAGAATAGTGATTATGACAACAATGCCGATGAGTCCGGAGATGACACACCCTCCCCTGATGAGGGTGATGATGAGGAGGAAGAGAATGCTAGACCTGATTTGACGAGGGAGCATGCTCTACCCCTCATTAGACTAAGAGTGTACGAGTCCCACGTGTCGTTTCATTTAAGGGAGATTCCCTACATTGATCATTTGTCAAGTATGCCGGATGTGGATGTCCTCAGAAGGGATATTTACAAAATTCAGACAACAATGTGAGATGAATCCAGAGCAACGATGTTGTCAAAGGGCATGCTTTTTCCTGATAAAGCGCGCCTAGCCAGGGCGGTGCTAATGTACACCGTAAAAAAGTGTCGTGAGATCACAGTACGCAAGTCATCTCCAGAAATATACAAGGTTATTTGTCGTAGATGGTTTACGGGTTATAATTGGATGCTCCATGCGAGGAAGAAGAAAATAGATATGTGGGTTATGGGTAAATATTGGCACCCACAATTGTGAAATGGACACATTTAGCGGGAATTATTTTAACTTGAATATTTACTTGACTTCTCTTATCTTGATTCCACACGTTGAATCATCCATAAGGTACAATATCAAAGAGTGTATAACATCCGTCCACCAGGAATATGGGTGCACCATTACCAAAAGAAATTCATTTCTCGGGCGCAAACGTGCGTTTGAAATTGTTTATGGTAACTGGGATAAGTCCTTTGCATCTCTACCCAGGTACATAGTTGCATTGCAACACTTTAACCTCGGGATTGTTGTTGAATGGAAGATTGAGCGGAGTACGGGAATACCAGAACATATATTCAAATATGTGTTCTGGACATTTAAACCAGCAATTGATGGTTTTCTGCATTGTTGGCCGGTAATATCCATAGACGACACTCATGTCTATGGAAAGTATGATATTAAGATGTTGATCGACGTTGCAGTAAATGTTAATGGAAGTATATTTCCCTTAGTTTTTGCTATTTGTTCCAATGAAATCCAAGAGACGCGGACACTATTTTTGAACCACTTAAAAGAGCACGTTGTCAAACAACGTTCAGGTATTTGCCTAATATTTGATCGACATAGTGGTATTTTAAGTTCTGTAGAGAATTTTTCTCCATAGAAAGAACTGTATGCCTACCAGTGTTACTGTGTGAGGCACTTGAAGGACAATTCCAGAAGACACATCCCAACAAGAATTTGCATGATTTAATGTGAATGGTTGCAACAGAACACCAAGAGTGTAAATTCAAGAGGCGCATGAAATCTATCAGGAAGGAAGACGAGAGAGCCTATTGTTGGTTGATGCGACATCGACTTGACAAATGGACTTTGCATGCGGATGGTGGCAGAAGATGGGGAGTTCTGACTACAAATGTGTCAGAGTCTTACAACGGTTTATGAAGTCTGCACGGGGATTGCATGTCACTACCATAGTGCGGATGTCATTCAAGCAGATGGTGGAGAGGTTTGTTGAAAGGGCTAGAGCGGCATCGTTATTGATGGAAAGAGGTGTTGAATTTATGCCACTACCAATGAAAAAATCTGAGAAATACAGGCGGCGAGCACATTGGCATTCATATTTATAGTATTTCCATGAGCGAAATATTTTTGAAGTTCATACCGCTATCCATCAAAATTGGGGGAATAATATGCACACCATAAAGAAATCCAGAAGGTTATGCTCTTGTGATAAATGGTCCATCTACCACATACCGTGCTCACATGCCATCAAGTGTTTTCAACATATAGGTTTAGGGCCAACCAACTACGTTGATAAAGAATATAGTGTTGCTACATACTTAAACACCTATAGTGGGTAGTTGCAGCCAGTGGGTGCTGAGCATTATTGACCGCCGTAACCATTTAAAATAGTGTGTAATAAGGACTATGTACGTCAATGACAGGTGCAAAAAGAACGCGTATACGGAACCAAATGGATGTTGGTGATACCGTTTATGCGCGCAAATGTAGCATATGCTCGCAAACAGGATACGACCATCGTAACTGTCCTTCAGCTGGTTTGGGTGGCAGTGATAATCTATCTCCTGGTGGAAGTTCATCTAATGTGCCAAACTATCAAGGATACATGTAGTGTTTAATTTTCGTAATGTGGTTGTAATAAGTGTGTGTACTTGTTTATCTTGCAGAATGTATGAAATAAAATTATGTTTTCATTGCTGTTAAATCTTATTGATATTTAACATTAATACTTCAGTACAACAATCTAACATAAACTCTTTTTTTTTTAAAACAATTGTCTTGTCGACCTGAAAAAGTTGCTCGCCTGCAAAAGCTATCTTTTGGAAAAGTTATATTGTACCCGAAAGAATCTTTAACACGCGAAGCATAGCGTGGTGAAATACTACGTTACGTGTGTTGTCTTGTCGACCTGAAAAGCTGCTTGCCTGCAAAACCTATCTTATGAAAAAGTTGTTTTGTACCCGAAAGAATCTTGAACACGCGAAGCATAGTGCAGGTGAAATACTACATTATGTGGGTTGTCTTGCCTATAAATAACTAGCGCATTTTAGTTATTATCTGCGCTTAACCAAAACAAATAGAAAAACTTTCCATAAATTTTCATTTTTCTTGCATTAACAAATGTCTGGACGCAATGACCAACCAAGGTGTTATTGTGGCACACGTGCGATTTTGAAGGCATGTTGGTCCGATGGTAATATTGGGCGCAGATACTGGGTATGTCAACAATTGTTTGGATGCAATAACGGAAATCATTGTATGTTTGAGGAATGGTATGATGAACTTATTAACCAGGAATACTACAAATCATATTTGCAGTATATTTGGAATATGAACGATGAATACCAACGCCAAATCTCTGAAATGCAACGAGAAATTGCGGTAGTGCAGGAGAAACTAAAAGAGACGGAAGAAGAAAAAAATAAAATGGAAGAGAAATTTAAGTGGTTGGAGCAGTGAATAATAGGCCGTAGTGACTAAGCAAATACATGTATGTGTTGAGTGTAGTATTTTATCTTTATGTTTTTCGTGTCATGTATTTGTATTAGTTGTACTGAATTTAAATTATGTTAAGTTGCTACAGTTGTGTTTGTGTTGTAGTAACAGAGAAATAAAAACATAATACGCATATAATGCAAACAATAAAAATTATTGTTATTATTTACTGAATGACATATGCACATAAAATACAAAATAAATAAATGTGTCCCTCATATTGTATGCTTTAATGCAGCCGTTTGCCTGAGGCGCATCCCATCCCGCCCGGCTACGCTATTAGGATCATCCTCATTACGTCGCCTCTTTATCGCAGGATGCGCTGCAACATGATCATCAGTAGGGCTGGCAGGCTCGGTAGAAGGGGTCGTCGGTCCAGCAGTAACATATAGAATAATAAGATATTTCAGTATATGAAAATATATATTAGTAATGTACGTGTTAAGTCAAAAAAATTTAAATTGTCTTACCATAGTCTCGTCGGGCTCCTGAATATAATCATCCATCACAGTCAGGTTAGTATCGCACAAAGTGGCCTCCGTGACAGGCGAGGATGAAGCCTTAATAAAAAACATAAAGATATTTATGAATAATCAATGACCAAGGCTATATTGTGAGTCGGGGGCCAAGGCTCCGACAGGACCAGGAGCCCGAATAAATCTTCCGATGAATAAAAATAAATTTAAATTTAATAGTAATACAAACATACTTGCGCCTGTGAAAAATCCCCAGCATCCCTCGATGATGAGCCATAACTCAGTCGGTGCTCATTATCCGCATCTCGTGTCGGCCGATGGTCAGCAACGGTCGATGGGCCTGAAAGATCAGGAAAATATTGATCCCAATCCTCTCGCGTAATGGCCGTGCCCATGATCAACAATGGAGCTGACAGGGTCACCTGCGAAGTCCCTGGAGTGAGTTGAAGCTGAAGGTTGAATGACGACATGTTGTTGTGAGAGTGATCTAGCTCATGGAGGTCACATGATTGATCAACTCCAACATCCTCAACAGGTGCCTCAACGCCCCTTGTTGGGGACTACCTCTTCGCGGACCCCTACAACCTCGTGGGACACCCCTTCCTCGTGGGTCACGCTGCCACGTCGACCATGTTTCGGCTCCACTGGTGACCCATGACGGTACTGCTATGGCGCCACATAATAAGCCTCGTATCCTATGCGATCATTATGTCGGGCTCGCCTCAATGTCTGGGAAGCCAGATCGGTAACCTGCCGGCCATACTCGTGCAACACGGCTGCTCCCTCTCTGATATATTGTTGCATATGCAGTCCCAACTAGTGGAACCGATATAGGCCAATAGCCTGCACAATATGTAAATATAAATTACAGAACGCTAGGTTAAAGTTATAAGTAAGTATATCGAATAACATACCAGTGCCTCGTGCCTCCCGACGTATGGAACGTATCGACTGCCAATGAGTAAAATGGGATTCTTGATGAAAAGTCGGGTAACGCTGCGGTAGCGGCCCATATAATCATGCTCAGTCCCCGTCCGGGCAGGTGAAGGGGGGAATCAGGTCACGTCGTTGATCCCAAGTATTGATCTGCGCCTCTAGACATGTCATATATGTCCGGTCCACCCTGAAACGATCCTCCCGCTGGTAATGTGTGATATGTCAGGCGTGCGGTGGCAGTACAAGTTGTGGGTAGCCAAACTGGCGAAGTACTCATTCGGTGGCATGATGCTCCACAATATCAAGGCACATCAACGGACGAAATAGCTCCACATAATTCGGTCGGTCGAGCAATAATCGGGCAAACCAACTATTAGCTCGTCGCTGTATGGCCTCCAAATGAGCTATTAAGTAACAACAAAAAACATGACTATACGCAACACATATGAAGCTAGGCCAAGTAAACTTAGGTGTACATTTACCTGTGCGCCCTCCAGCAAATCCAACAAATCCCTGCACAATGGGAGATTATGTCGAGCCTCGTATTCTCGTCCATATCCTCGCCTATCAACCCACCTCCTAGTTAGAGGGATAAATGGAGGTGGTGCACCCAGAGCTAAGGGTGGTAGAGGTGGCTGCAACTGCAGGAACTGCTCCTAGGCCCAAACCTAATATACAAAGTGGACGTAAAATTTAAGGTATATTTTTACTGGGTATGTTATAATGAATAGAGCATTCGACTATGATTTCACCTGTAGCAGCAGAAAAAATCCAGCAACGTCATGTTGGGTGCCCATGCTCGCCCGACACATCAGCCTATACAAGTAACCGAGAACAGCAGCACCCCAGATGTACTGATGTAAATGATCTAGCCGCTCAAGATGATGAAGGAATCTCAAGCTGACTAGGTTCCCTGAAGTGTTCGGGAACAAAACCCCTCCAAACATAAGGAGCAACAACAACCTCGTGTACCGGTGAATATGAAGCTATGACGTATCATCTGTGATATCAGCGTGCAATGCCTCTAAATGGTGTCGGACGGGCGTCAACTACAGACGACTGACCCCAACCAGTGTAGTCTCATCCGGTGGCTGGAAACCGGTGAGCCGCTGCAGCATCTCCATGTAGTGCAAACCCGTATACTCTCTGATGGCGTTCAACAAAGCAAAAGGTTGTCCATCAACGGGCAGCCCATACAAGACCTCCACGTCATGAATCATGATAGTGGTCTCGCCAAAGGGCAAATGGAATGTGTGTGTCTCCGGTCGCCACCGCTCTATCAGGGCCGTGATCAACGACCAATCCAGCTGCAGCCAGCCGATCTCCACAATCCTATAAAAGCCCGTATCCTGGAGGCATCTGACTATATGGGGATGGAGAGGGTGGTCCCTGAGAAAGACCCACATATCACCTACTCTTCTGGCATGGAACGTTTGGGCCAGTAACTGTCTCTCCCATATGTGCAACGACCTATGCTCGCCCTATAACAACAATAGCTGTAGCCTGACAGGTCCTGGATGCAAAGGCGGAAGCTCCATATCGTCTACTGTAAATTAAACATTATTTTACTTTAATTTGTTAGTTTTATTATTTATATGTTTGTTTGTAAATTAAATAATTAATTTTCATAATTATACAAGATTTAATTATTAAATATTCACATATGGGTTCCAGACTCGATATTTGAGGCCCAATAGCACCAAGATATCCTGAATTCTTATGTTCACGATGAGAAAATTTTCCCGATGTATCACTCAACGTGTCTATTATTTTAAGTGTTAGTTTATTATTTATATGTTAGTTTTATTAATTTCTACGTTAGTTTTATTATTTTAAATGTTAGTTTTATTATTTTATATGTTTGTTTGTAAATTAAATAATTAATTTTCATAATCATACAAGATTTAATCATTCAATATTCAGATATGGGTTTCAGGCTCGAAATTTGAGACCCAGTAGCACCAAGGTATCCTGAATTCTTGTGTTCATTATGAGAAAAATTTTCCGATTTACACTCAACATGTCTGTTACTTTAAATGTTAGTTTATTATTTAATGTTAGTTTAATATTGTATATGTTAATTTTATTATTTTAATGTTAATTTTATTACTATTATTATATATTTTTGTTTATGACTCACTTATTTTTTTACTATAATAAAATTAAAATAATTAATTTTCATAATTATACAAGATTTAATTATTAAATATTCACATATGTGTTTCGGGCTCTATATTTGAGGTCCAGTAGCACCAAGGTATCCTGAATTCTTGTGTTCATGATGATTTTTTTTTTGATTTATCACTCCACATGTCTGTTATTTTAAATGTTAGTTTATTATTGTATATGTTAGTTTTATTATTATATTTTTTGCTTATGACTCACTTATTTTTTACTATAATAAAATTAAATAATTAGTTTTCACAACTATATAAGATTTAATTATTAAATATTCTCATATGGGTTCCGGGCTCGATATTTGAGGCCCAGTAGCGCCAAGGTATCCTGAAAATATTGTTGTTTTCTCATACTTAGTCCGAAAAATATTATTGTTTTCTCATGTTATTTTCTTACGATCGTTAACTAAAATTGGACAAAGTTTGTGTTTGAACTATAACCTTTTTTGACGTATTTTTGAGTATAAGAGATACTTAAATGATTAATTTCAATAACTACAAGGATACTACGCTAAAAAGCACTACATTTTACTACTGTAAAAGGACACTACTTTACAAATATAAGCACTACATTAGGCCACAAGATACCACTAGAGGGAACTAAAGTAACAATTTATTATTTTACTAGTATTTAAGCAAATGAATAATATAAACCGAATAAAAATAAAAAATAAATTTAATCACAAAATATTCACGAATATATATATGTATATATATATATATANTACCACAATTTAAAGTAACTAATTAATATTTTTTAAAACAACTAATAATAATTTCTCTATTTTTATTATTTTTAGCACACTGATATCATAGTCCGGATAAAAATAACAAATTAGTTAAATTGCAAAACAATCACAAAATAACATAGAACACATTAAAAACAACTAATATGCATTTTTATACGAGTTTTAACAAAAACTAAGTCAGAATACCTCGATTTGAGTTTTTTTGGAAAGTTGAAGATTTGGTGATTTGGAGCCGAAACGAGCAACCCACTATGAGATAACGCCTTAGCTAGAATGTGGGACCGAGAATCTTTACTTTTTGTGGGACGGGTAGGCTCCACTCGAGCTTTTTTCGTTGTCAATGGGAGAGGGGGACCCTGTAATTTTTTTGTTTTAATTGTTGGGGAGGGTGGACCTTAACGGGCAAACGGCCGTTAAGGTATAGCATCCTTTAAAAGGGCGTTACACATATTTTGATCACCATTTTTTTTCCACATATTTCGATCGTTTGAGTCTAAAATAATGATATTTTGGTTCGGAACTCATGTTTGAATCATCCCTAGTGATGGTAACAAGAAATTCAAACCTTGTACTATTTCTTATTAGTGTCATTTCTAGCAAGGAAATACATTCAATCAATGACCAAACGTACTCTTAATAATAACACCATTACTTATATTATTTGACATAAGGAAGCTAGACTAGAATTAAAAAAACAACACAAAATAAATGCATCAGCTTATCATCAATATTATGAAAATTACTTTTGATCAATTAGAACATTTCAACCTGACTTTTAGAGGTATTATAATTAGACCTAGAAGCTCCAACAACCATGTCATCATTATAAGCTGAAAAACCTGCAGATTTCTCAAGCCTATCACCTTGTCCCCAAATAACATAAGCTTCCTCACCATGTGATGCTTCATCTCCAATTTCCATGTCTTCCTCAGACATTCTCAAAGGCACAATGAGTTGCACCAAAAGACAAATCAAACTTGTCACTACAACATTCACTACTACAATAAACATAATACCGAGAAGCTGAAGCCCCATTTGTCTGAACCCGTTGTGAATTTTTTCATCCCGAAGCCCATAGAGGAATCCATAGTATTTGTTGTAGTAGCCATAGAAAATGTAGCATAGTCTCGGGTTATCAAAGAGGCTAGTTAGGATTCCTCTTAAGCTACTGGCTATTGCATGGGTGTGGAAGACAGCCATTGTGTCGTCCACTTTTTGAAGAAGCTCAGATTTCTTGTGGACAACCATCATTGTGAACCATGGAATAGATCCTGAGCATAGTCTTATAATTATGGCTGCCCACCTTTGTATGTCACCTATACACCAATATAAGGGTTTAAAATAGGGATCTTAACAAAATTAGACCGACAAATTTAGTTTGTACTTTTTATAGCCGTTATATATAGATATTCATCTGTTATTTTTAATTTATGTGGTCGGATTGATAGCTATTTAGGTTAATTTTTTAAATTTTTTAATTTAAGTTATACACATTGTCACTAAAAGTATAATTTAACTTATTATAGCTTGTTATTTTATCATAATTTAGGTTATCTAGACCATTTTGTTATAAATAATAACTCTTATTATGGGTAAATATGATAATATAAATATTTTATACACTGTCAACATACGTAATTAAGCTCGTGATTATAAATTGATTGACATTACAAGAATGCTCCAAATTTGGCGAATATATATTTAGGCATAAACGTATCAATAATTATTATAGTAGTTTTTAAGAACTGATACTTTTCAAGTTTGTTTATTATATTCTTTAAACAAGTAAGACATGTTATTTCCCCTTAATATATCTTCTTTTGAAATAACATATGAGTAACTTGTTATAACGAACTTATTAATTTATATATTTGAAATAATAAATCTAAAGAGTGATAACAGCTTTCTAAGGGATGTAAACTTTTGAAAATCAACGTTTTGTCACAACATTGGTTAATCTTCGTGAACATTGTATAATATTGTTTATGAAAATCAAAATACTTTCTATGTTTATATACACATCTATTTTTAATATGTTTAAAGTATATTAGGGAAGATGATTAAATATCATCTCATTTTCAACATACATTAAATAGCAAAGATTATAAAAATTGGTATGTTACCAGCAGCATGAGTGATAGCAACTAAGCCAGTGATCATGCCCTGGACAACACCAATAACAAAAGGTTTTCCAAAGAAGATGAGATCAAGAATGAGCCATGTTAACAAGCTTGTTGCAGCTGCAACATGTGTGTTTAATATTGCCAATGATGCATCAATGCTGGCTGCATATGGATCTCCTCCATTGAACCCTGTCCACTCCATCCATAGTAGTCCTGCCCCAGCCAACATTAGGAGGATATTGTTTGGTGGAAATCTTTCTCTGTCCTTTGTTGACCTTGGACCCACCTGCAATAATTATCATGGACAATCCTTTATTTGCAAAAGAGTTAGAGAGCATGTTACTAAATGTAAAATAGATTTTTGGTGCACCAAAAAACTATCCTTAAAACTTATGATCTTTTATATATACCACAATATTTCTATGTCTATGGGTACAAGAACCTAATTTCTTTTTAAAATTCCCCTTACCTTTGATTCCCTCTTGATCCCCATTTGTTTGAGTTACTGTTCATTTGGTGACTCGAACCCACATCCCTGAGGTTCTAGGTATGGAATGCTGACCATTTAAAAAAATATCAAATATATAAAATTGTCAATCTTTTTATACAATCCAATAAAAGAAGTGAGATATAAAATGAAGCCTTGAGAGTATTATTTTGTGTATAATTTTTTACTTAATTTATTATTAATAATTAGTCCTATCAGTTGGGGAAATGTATAATTGATATTTTTTTTGTAAAATTATTCGGTATCCAAAATTATGTAGCTTGACTAATCTATATTCTCATACTTTAGGATCCAATAAAGCTGAAAGGCTCATGAGGAATTTTTCTATGCTAAGGTTCAAATCCACAAAAAGGAATCTCATTTCATCCCACTTCACTCGTTTGGTGGTATATATAATTGATAACATTATTATGGTTTGCAGGAAATGTAATGTTGTATCCTTACCCAATAAGCAGCGGTAAAACCAGTGACACCAGAAGACAAATGGATGGCATATCCCCCAGAATAATCAATGACAACCTTAAGAGATAACCAACCATTAGGAGACCAAATGGAGTATGCTCCAATTGTATAGGAAAACGTTAGCCATAACAGAGCAAATAGCATCTACGCATAAAAATTCATTCTTTCCAGCAAAGCTCCCGTAATTAAAATCAAAGTAATTGCCGCAAAAACAAACTGGAAAAAATCATAGTTGCATTTGGGAATAGCCCAAGAAATGCTTCCTCAAAAAGGTACTCTTGTTCCAATGCAACATCTACTTTTTCCCATATTGGTATAAGTTTCTCACCAAATGACAATCTGTATCTCCAACAAACCTAACAAATAAGAACACATGCAAAGGTGTATAAAGCCATAAAAGCTGAATTCACTGCCCATTTCTTTTTTACTGCTCCACCGTATAATATTATAAGCCCTGGTACACTTTGCATACCCACTAAGGTGGTTGCAATTAGCTGCCATGCATTGTCACCTTTGCTCATCCATGGCGGATTCGCGTCGTTTGGGTTCAAGTTTGAAGGGAGCATAGAAAAGTTTAAAGTTTGAGGAAAAGGAGGAGGAGCTAATAAACTCATCTTGATCAATTTCTTCTTTTCCTTTTTTTTTCTTTCCTTTTTGGAATATCTCAGGAGATCAATAAAATTAAACGTTGATATTCATTTATGGAATGTGAATGAATTATATAGAGACTATAGGATGGTGGACTTTGCGAGGAGAAATCGAAAATATTAAGAATTGATTCTCACGACAAGCTGTACTTTCTACATTGGTAGTTTTCTTGTCATTTTTTTTGTAGTGGATATATGTCATTACTTGCGATATGTAGGTCATTAGTCACTACGCTAAAGTATGTAATATATATTTTATACGGGTATTATAATATTTTATTGGCATTGTACCGACAATTGCAAGAAAATCTTTCAGCAGATAATAGAAGAGGAGCTGCCACAACTCTTGATGCCTACGTTGTTTATTATTACTAGTACTAGTATGCGTTGTGCCTATAAGCTATATTCTTGACCCCCCCCCCCCCCCCCNAACAATTATCACAACAAAATATGATCTTGCTCGTTTGAGCATATTAAGTATAGTAATTATATGCACTAGCCAAATTCATATTGAGTTTTTATGTATTATTTAGATTAAAAATCACATTAGAAATAAAGCTACCCCAATTTGAATAGACAGTTTTTATTTTTTTAATTGTAAGTTAAATTCAAATTTTAAACTTTTATCTTTCAATTTATTTTTTATATCATGCAATATAAAATTTTGTTTACTAATTCAAGTTCAAATGCAGATAAGAGATTGTTATGATATCGTATGATATGCCCAAAATAAGACGTTTGAGTTGATTTGGTTAAAAATGCTAGCTCATAATCTAGCAGATTTAAGTTTGCGAGAGTTAATTTTTCTCTCCTAAAATATAGGAAGCCAAAAGTTATGCAGATTTATAAAAGAGAAAAATAAGACTCTTTCATTAACAAATTTCTGTTATTCACCTTCTTCAATCTGTCTAATTTAGAAATAATACTATATTATTTACTGACTTTTATAACTTTAAATATCAAACATATTTGAAGGATCGTCTAATTAGTTTGAATTGCATAATTTAAAAACTACATGATTCCTACGTTGTGGGATTATCTATTTGAAGATAACTACCATATTACAAATGTGATGACCCAAAATGTCATCTTATGTTTTAGAACTCGATCCTGCTCTCTTATGCCTAAAAAAATCTTATTTTTTATCCTTCTCGATTTACGTGCGCAGTCCAGGGCGTGTTTTTGTTAAGCTTTTATGTTGAAAGTTGATAAAAATAAGAATTTTTGCCTTAAAAATTGATTTGAGTTGACTTCGGTCAACCTTTTGAGTAAACGAACCCGGACCCGTGTTTTGTGAAATATGGGACCTGGGCATATATCCGGAGTCGAATTCTGAGCCTCATAGCTTGAGATATGATTTTTTGTTGAAAATTAAAAGTCTGAAATTTAAATGGTTTTAAGAATTTGATTGATGTTTGGCATTGTTGATACCGGGCCCGTATTTTGGTTCCTTAGCCCAGTACAAGTTCAATATAATAATTATAATATGTCTGTGAAGTTTGGTAAGAATCAGAATCAGTTTGACGTACGGACGCCCAGTTGTGAAAATAGAAGTTCTAAAGCTTTCTTGAAAATTTCATTCGATTTAGTGCTAAATTCGCAGTTTTAGGTATTATTTTGGCAATTTGATCGCGCGAGCAAGTTCGTAGGATGTTTTAGGACTTGTGTGCACGTTTGGTTTGGAGTTCAGAGGGTTCGGGTGAGTTTCAAATAGGTTACGGGATGTTCGGACTTAGAAAATCTGGTTTTCTGCAGCTTTAGGTACCTTCTGGTTTCCTTCTTCGCGTTCGTGAAGGCTTTCTTGCAAACGTGAAGTGTAAGCTGGGCTGGGGGATGGTTTGTTCTACGTGAACACGAGGCCATGGTCGCGAACGCGGAGCACTAGGGGGTCTACTCTTCGCGAACGCGACCGGCAAGACGCGAACGCGTAGTGTATTGGAGGTGGGCTGGGGATCGGTGAGTTGTTCTACGCGAATGCGGGCCAAGGCTCGCGAACACGAAGGTTGGGGGGGGGAGGGGGAAAACCATCACAAACGCGTGCAACTCTTTGCGAACGCGAAAGCCCTTCAAGCTGTTGTGCATCGCGAACGCGAAAAAGGCCTGACGCCCAAACCTTAAAACATTTCAAAAAAGGGATTTTACCCATTTTTCATAAACTCTCCATTAGAGCTCGGCATAGGAGTGATTTGAAGGAGAAACTCAACACCAATTCATACGTTTGTACTCTTAAACTTATCTCCTTCCATTTTTATCATCACCCATTAAATTCCTAACCCTAAATTTTGTTCTTTTATGGTAGAAAATTAGGAATTTTGGAAGAACTGGGGGAGGGGGGTCTTGCAAATTGGGGATTTAAACATCAATTTGGGGTCGGATTCCTAAACTAATTACATATTCGGGCTCGGGGTGAATGGGTGAATTGATTTTGGTCCGAATTTCGAGTTTTGACCAAGCGCGCGTGGGGTCGATTTTTGACTTTTTGGGGGAAAGTTTGTGAAACCTAAATTTATGCATTGTAATTGATTTATTTTTTGCAATATTTGATGTAATTAAGTTAATTATGGCTAGATACGAGTGGTTTGAAGGTGGAATCTAGAGGAAAAATGGTAACTGAGCAGTGAGTGGCATGTGGATCCAGGTAAGTGTTGTGCCTAGCTTTGACTTGAGAGATTATGAATCCTTACCTTGATTGTTATATGAAAAATCATGTGAGCGGCGTATATGTGAGGTGACGAGTACTTATGCGCCGCCAATTTATCTGTTTTGCCTGTTTCTTTTCCGTTCTCTTTATACTTTTCCTTCCCTGCTTTAGATTGTTGCATGCCTACTTGTATTTCCATGCCTAGTTGCTGCATGTTAGATATTATTTTTCCTTGTTGAAGATAATTGATGTACCATAGTTTCCTTATCCCCTATTACTTGCTTAAGCTGTTCTTAATTGTGTTCTAGTGATATTCTGGATTGGTCTCGCTGAGTAGTATTACTGTGTAGAATTTTATTGAGTATAAGGTTTCCATTTGCCTTGTTATGAAGTTTAAGTATTGAGAAGAGTTTTTGTGTTAATTTGTGAAACTTCTATACTTCCTGTGTAATTGATGTGAATATGGTGGGATCGGGTTGCACGCTGCAACATGTGGAATAAGGATGAAATATTGAGGAGGAATAAGAGTGAATTGTTCTTATACGATGGGATCGAGTTGCACGCTACAACAGGTGTAATAAGGATGGAATGTTGTGATATAAGGGTGAACCATGATTGTGTTTGTTATGATATGGTGGGATCGGGTTGCCACGCCGCAACATTTTATATAAATTTTTCTATTTATGATATTAAGAAGAAATAAGGGAGGATTGTGATATGTACGGTGGGATTAGGTTGCGCGCCACAACAATTTATGTGTTTATGTTTTTTCTTTGACTGTGTAAGTTGTCCTGTAGTTTTGAATTGCACTTAAGGATTAGTTATAGCTGAATACTAATGGGACACGTTGGGTCCTGTATTTATTCCTTGCAAGATATTGTTTTTACATTATTCTGTCTTCTTTAATGTCATTATTATTCACTGTATACAGGTTTTATTGTGAGTGTCCCGCCGTAGCCTCGTCACTCCTTCATCGAGGTTAGGCTCGACACTTACCAGTACATGGGGTCGGTTGTACTGGTACTGCACTCTACACTTTCTGTGCAGATTTTGGTGTTGGACCGAGTTAACCCTGAGTTAGCTGCTGGCTTCATCTGATCGGAGACTCAAGGTAGTCCTGTCGGCGTTCACAGGCCCTAAGTCCCCGTCTATCCTTTCTATTTAATGTTTTTCCTTTATTCAAACAGTTGTACTTCTTTCGAACAAATATTTGTAGTAAATCTTCAAATGTTCGTGGATTGTGACTCCAGATTCTGGGTAGTTGTGTATAAATGTTAAAACTATTATAGATTTCCACATTTTCTTTTTTACTTATAGCTTAATTGTTGTAAATCACTGAAAGGGGTTTAGGAATGGCTTAATAATCTCTAATGTTGGCTTGCCTAGCAAGTAAAATATTAGGCGCCATCACGGTCCCGACGGTGGGAATTTCGGGTCGTTGTAAGTTGGTATCAGAGCACTAGGTTACCTAGGTCTCACAATTCACGGACAAGCTTAGTAGAGTTTGGGGTATCGGTATAGAGACATATGTACTTATCTCCCAGAAGATATAAAGTTAGGAACAAATTTTACTTTTATTCAACTATGTCGTGCGATTTTGTTTTCTCAACACTGATTGAACTTTCGTACTCTTATTCTCTCGCAGATGGCAAGAACGCATACCACTTCTTTAGCTAGCAGCAGCATCTCCTACAAGGGGCAGAAGTCGAGGCCGAGGCTGTGCCAGAGGCCGAGGTAGGGGCAGGGCTTAGCCCAAAGCCCGAGCAGCAACCCCAATCGTGGAGCCTCAGGTAGAGTTTGATAAGAAGGTTCTATCTTAGACTATTCCTGCCGGACCGGCTCAGGTCCCAGAGGGGTTTATTGCCACCCTAGTACTTCAGGATGCTTTGGACCGATTGGTGGGACTTATGGAGAGTGTGGCCCAGACTAGCGCATTTACCATGGCACCAACCGTCATTTCAGGCTGGAGGAGGAGCCCAGACTCCTGCTACTCACACTCCAGAGCAGATAGCTCCCCAGTTCCAGACTCCAGCAGCTCATCCAATCGGAGTACTTCAGTCGGTTGCTGCGGCACAGTCCGATGATGAGTCAACTATGTATTTAGAGGCTTTATGGAGATCAGATGGGTTTACTAAGCTCTTTCCAGTCCATTTCAGTGGTGCTACAGGGGATCCCCAGGAGTATCTTGATAGCTGTCATAAGGTTCTTCAGAACATGGGTATATTGGAGACTAGTGGGGTCGACTTTGCTGCTTTTCAGATGACTGGTTCCGCCAAGAAATAATGGAGGGATTATTTGTTGACCAGACCAACTGGGTTTCCTACTTTTACTTGGGACTAGTTCTCTCATCTCTTCTTAGAGAAGTTTCTACCTATCACCTTGAGAGAGGAGCGCCGCCGTCAGTTCGAGTGTCTCCAACAGGGCAGCATGACTATTACTCAGTATGAGACCCGTTTTGTGGATTTGGCCCGTCATGCTATTCTTATTCTTCCTACCGAGAGAGAGGGTGATGAGGTTTATTGAGGGACTTTCTCAGACTATTAGATTGCAGATGGCTAAGGAGACTGGGAGCGAGATTTCTTTTCAAGCAGCTGCCAATGTCACCAGGCGAGTCGAGATGGTTCTTGGACATAGAGGTCAGGGGTCAGACAAGAGACCTCATCATTCCGGTGGGTTTAGCGGTGCCTCGTATGGAGGCATTGGTACTTTTGGTAGAGGCCAACCTCCCAGGCCATTCCATTCAGCGCTTCAGGCATCCCACAGTGCTTCAGGGAGTCGTGGTCCTTATGTGCCTCCTTCTGGATAGCCAACCTATAGTGCACCACCAACTCCTATTAGTTCACCTCCTATTCAGAGTTATTATCGTGGTGAGCCGGCCCGTTCGGGTCAGTCTTAGTTTCCACAGCCACAGTATCACGATGGGTGTTTCGAGTGTGGTGGTTATGGGCATATCAGGAGGACCTGTCCGGGATTATTAGGTGTTCAACCACAACATCAAGGTTCTTGTGCAATGGTTCCAGCACCAGTTGTTGCACCGTCTGCTCAGCCAACCATAAGCAGAGGTCAGGCAGTCAGAGGCAGGGGTCGGACTGTTAGAGGTGGAGGTCAGACAGTTAGAAGTGGAGGCCCACCAACTAGAGTTTGTCCTAGAGATATGGTTCAGGGTGGTGGGGCCCAGCCCCGATGTTATGCTTTCCTAGATAGACCTGAGGTTGAGTCATCCGATGTTGTTATTACAGGTACTATTTCAGTTTGCAGTAGAGATGCTTCAGTTCTATTTGATCCGAGGTCTACTTACTCCTATGTCTCATTTTATTTTGCTTCATATTTGGTCGTGCCTCGTGACTTTGAGTGCCCTTGTATATGTGTCCACACCTGTGGGGGATGCTATTATTGTAGATCATGTATATCGTTCGTGTGTGGTCACTATTAGGAGTCTTGAGACAAATGTAGATCTTCTACTCCTCGATATGGTTGATTTCGATGTTATATTGGGTATGGATTGGTTGTCACCTTATCACACTATACTGGATTGTCACGCCAATACGGTGATTAGCCTTGTCGGGGTTGCCTCGATTAGAGTGGAGAGGGACTCCTAGCCATTCTACCAGTAGGGTTATCTCTTATATGAAGGCTCGACGGATGGTCGAGAAGGGGTGTTTGGCTTATTTGGCTTATGTTCGTGATTCTAGTGCGAAGGTTCCTTCTATGGATTCTGTGCCTATTGTTCGTGAGTTTCCAGAGGTATTTCCTGCAGACCTGCCGGGGATGCCACCCGAAAGATATTGATTTTGTATTGATTTGGCTCCAGGGACTCAACCCATTTCCATTCCGCCATACCGGATGGCCCCGCCAGAGTTGAAAGAATTGAAGGAGCAATTGCAGGATTTGCTTGATAAGGGCTTCATTAGACCTAGTTTCTCGCCCTGGGGTGCACCAGTGTTGTTTGTGAAGAAGAAAGATGGGTCTATGAGGATGTGTATAGATTATCGGCAGTTGAACAAAGTCATCATCAAGAACAAGTATCCATTGTCGAGGATTGATGATTTATTTGATCATCTTCAGGATGCCAAGGTGTTTTCGAAGATTGATTTGAGATCTGGCTACCATCAGTTGAGGATTAGGGCATCCGATGTCCCTAAGACAGCTTTTCGAATGCGGTATGAGCACTATGAGTTTTTGGTGATGTTTTTTGGGTTAACCGATGCCCCAACAACATTTATGTATTTGATGAACCGAGTGTTCAAGCCTTATTTGGACTCCTTTGTGATTGTGTTTATTGATGACATCTTGATATACTCCCGCAGTTGGGAGGAGCATGAGCAACATTTTAAGATAGTGCTCTAGACTCTGAGGGACAACCAATTGTATGCTAAATTTTCGAAGTGTGAGTTTTGGTTGGATTCAGTCGATTTCTTGGGCCACGTTGTATCAGCAGAGGGCATTCAGATAGATCCTAAGAAGATTAAGGCAGTTCAGAACTGGATTAGACCCACTTCATCCAAGGAGATCAGGAGCTTCTTGGGTTTGGCGGGTTATTACCGTCGATTTGTGGAGGGGTTTTCATCTATAGCAGCCCCGTTGACCAAGTTGACCCAAAAGGGTGCCCCGTTCATTTGGTCAGATGAGTGTGAGGCAATCTTTCAGAAGCTCAAGACAACCTTGACTACGACGCCAATGTTGGTGTTGCCCTCAGGTTCATGATCTTACACGGTATATTGTGATGCTTCCCGTGTTGGGATCGGTGCAGTATTGCTGAAGAAGGGCAAGGTAATTGCATATGCATCTCGACAGTTGAAGGTCCATGAGAAGAATTACCTTGTTCGCGATTTAGAGTTGGTAGTCATTGTTCATGCACTGAAGTTTTGGAGGCACTATCTTTATGGCGTGTCGTGTGAGGTTTTCGTGGATCATCGCAACTTTTAGTATTTGTTCAAGCAAAAGGATATCAATTTGAGGCAGAGGAGGTGGTTGGAGTTATTGAAACACTAAGATATTACCATCTTGTACCATCTCGGGAAGGCCAATCTGGTGACCGACGCATTGAGTAGGAAGGCAGCAAGTATGGGAAGCCTTGCATTCATTACAGTCCGTGAGAGGCCACTAGCATCAGATGTTCAGACTTTGGCCAACCAGTTTGTGAGGTTGGATATTTCAGAACCCATCCGTGTTCTAGATTGCACAGTCGCTCGGTCTTCCTTGTTTGAGCGTACCAGAGATCGACAGTATGATGACCCTCATTTGTTGGTCCTTAGGGACACAGTACGACACAATGGTCTCAAGCAGGTTACAGTTGGAGATGACGGAGTTTTGAGGATGCAGCGTCGCGTGTGTGTGCTAATGTTGATGGGCTTCATGAGTTAATTCTTGAGGAGGCTCACAGTTCTCGATATTCTATTCACCTGGACGCCGCCAAGATGTACCAGGACTTGCGGCAGCATTATTGGTGGAGGAGGATGAAGAAAGATATAGTTGCTTATGTAGCTCGGTGCCTGAATTGTCAGCATGTGAAGTATGAGCATCATAGACCTAATGGTTTGCTTCGGCAAATAGAGATTCCTGAGTGGAAGTGGGAGCGTATCACTATGCACTTTGTTGTTGGACTCCCACGGACTCAGAGGAAGTTCGATGCCGTTTGGGTCGTTGTGGATAGGCTGCCTAAGTCAGCACACTTCATTCATGTGGCAGTTACCTATTCTTCAGAGCGATTGGCAGAGATTTATATCCGTGAGATCATCCGTCTTCACGGTGTGCACGTGCATATCATTTTTGATCGAGGTATGCAGCTCACCTTGCACTTTCGGAGGGCAGTAAAATGTGAGTTGGGTATGCAGGTTGAGTTGAGCACATCATTCCATCCTCAGAAGGAACCTTGTCTTTCAACGATGAGAACGTGTAAGGGATCGTGCAACCCCACAATGATGCACTGGTAATATATGTACTCATAAATAAATCATGAGTTAAACATGTGTTAATTGACCCAGGTAGTTCTGCCAACATCATCGGATCAAGCATCGTAGAGCAGCTTGGTCTACAAGACCAAATCATGCCTGTTGTCCGATTTCTAAACGAATTCAACATGGCATGTGAAACCACTAAGGGTGAGATAACGTTACCGGTGAACACCGCCGGGACCATCTAAGAGGCTAAATTTATGTGATCGAAGGAGACATGAGGTACAATGCTTTGTTCGGAAGGCCATGGATTCACAAAATGAGAGCAGTGCCCTCAACATTGCACCAGACGCTGAAATTCCCAACACCTAGCGGAGTCAAAATAGCCTATGGGGAAAAACCGGCTGCCAAGGAAATATTCACGGTTGATGAGGTGATACCGATATCTACAATCTCAACATCGAAGGATCCGAATCAGATGGTAAAAAATGGGGCCAAATAGCAATCATTGATTCCGGATCTTTTACAACCCCCGATGATTCCGGCACCACTAAATTGGCGATCGAGGAGCTGGAATAAGTCCTATTGATTAAACACTTTCCCGATCGAAAGGTATACCTAGGCATGGGGTTAAACCCCGAGCTCGGAGAAAAACTCATTCAATTTCTTATAATTAATGAAGATTGTTTCGCTTGGTCCCACCTTGACATGACAGGGATCCCGCCGGAGATAACCTCTCACAAGCTAAGCTTGGACCCGAAGTTCCATCCGGTCAAGCAGAAGAGGAGACCCCAGTCCGCGGTCAAACATGCTTTCATCAAGGACGAGGTATCTAAACTCCTTAAAATAGTGTCCATTCGGGAGGTTAAATACCCGGATTGGTTAGCGAACGTAGTGGTAGTCCCTAAAAGGGGGAATAAATTAAGAATATGTGTAGACTATAAGTATTTGAATAAGGCATGCCCCAATGGCTCTTTCCCTTTGCCCAATGTCGAACGTATGATCGATGCCATGACCGGCGACGAGATCCTCACTTTCTTGATGCTTATTCCGGGTACAACCAGATACGGATGGACCCGAGTGACCAAGGAAAAACCTCCTTCATCACTAAATACAGCACATACTGCCATAACGTGATGCTATTCAGATTAAAAAACGTCGGTGCCACGTACCAACGCCTAGTAGATCGGATGTTCAAGGAACAAATAGTAAAATCAATCGAAGTTTACATTGACGATATGTTGGTTAAGTCCCTACGAGCAGATGACCATTTAAAATATTTGCACGAGACCTTCAACTTATTGAAGAAGTACAATATGAAGCTGAACCCAGAGAAATGTGCATTTGGAGTTAGGTCAGGTAAATTCCTTGGATTCATGGTATCCAATGGGGGAATCAAGATCAACCCCGACAAAATCAAAGCCATCGAAGATATCATGATTTTGGACAATGTGAAGGTCGTGCAAAGACTAACCACGCGCATAGCCACCCTGGGGTGATTCATCTCGAGGTCGTCCGATAAGAGCCACCGATTCTTCATGCTATTGAAGAAGAAGAACAACTTCTCATGGAACCCGGAATGTCAACGAGCTTTGGAGGAGCTCAAATGGTACCCATCGATCCCACTGTTGTTTCATACACCAAAGGCAGACGAACAACAATACTTGTACTTGGTAGTATCAAAGATAGCGGTAAGTGGAGTCTTGGTCCGGGAAGAGCAAGGTACGCTATGTTTCCAATAAAAATATGTTTGCGAGAACCTAGGTGAGGCCGAAACTAGGTACCCTCACCTAGAAAAGCTAGCGCTCGCTTTGCTAAGCGCCTCTAGGAAGCTAAAACCATACTTCCAGTGTCACCCTATATGAGTCGTGACTACCTACCCATTGAGGAATGTTATGCATAAGCCCGAGCTCTCGGGCCGGTGGTCCAAATGGGCTGTGAAAATCAGTGGGTACGATATTGAATACCGACCCTGGACCCCCATTATGTCTCAAACCTTGGCAGACTTTATGACCGACTTTGTACTGTCTCTAATACCCAAGGTGGAAATAGATTTATTAATTAACTCAGGAACCTCCTCAGGAATATGGACCCTCTTTACAGACGGTGCCTCGAACGCAGAAAGTTCTGGACTTGGCATCGTATTGAAGCCACCAACAGGTAATGTAGTTAGACAATCTATTAGGACTATGAAATTGACTAACAACGAGGTCGAATATGAGGCCATGATTACAGGCCTTGAACTATCCAAAAGCTTAGGTCCAGAGATGATCGAAGCCAAGTGCGAATCCCTCTTTGTGGTAAACCAAGTTAATGGAACGTTCGAGGTCAGAGAAGAATGAACACAAAGGTATGTGGACAAGTTACAGGTAACATTACATCTGTTCAAAGAATGGACTTTGAAACACATACCTCGGGACAAAAACAATGAGGCTGACGCCCTTTCTAAATTAGGGTCATCGGTCGAAAACGACGAGTTCAACTCGGGGGTAGTCGTACAACTTATGAGATCGGTGGAGGAAGAAGGCCACGTCGAGATCAACTCAACAAGCCTAACTTAGGCCTGGAGAAATAAATTTGTAGTATATCTGAAGATTGGGAAACTGCCCTCGAATCTAAAAGAATCGAGGGCCCTACGTACAACGGCAGTCCAGTTTAGCCTGTCCGAAGACGGAACCCTGTACAGAAGAACTTTTGTCACGACCCAAACCGATGGGCCGCGACGGGTACCCAGTACCTTACTCAACTGAGTACCAACATAATGTATCATACTATCGTAGATAACTGAGCTGGAAGGCTGCCGTGAGATAAGGAGAATACAACATGAGATACCAACTTATACATAAGACATACGTGCCTATAAGATCAAATATCCACTCGTATACTGAAACATAGGCCGACAAGGCCATACAATCTTTTATGTACATGACATCTGTCTACAAGCCTCTAAGAATACATAATTTTTATAAAGGTCAGGATAGAGTCCCGCCATAAAACAATACACGTCTAAACCATACTAACCAAACGAGTAACTCCGAAGCAAATGGAGCGCACCAATATCTTCCGCTGAGCTGATAACCCACTTGGAGGGATCTTGATCTGTCTATCGGGACCTGCGGGCATGAAACGCAGCGTCCCTAGGCAAAAGGGGCGTCAGTACGAATAATGTACCGAGTATGTAAGGCACATAAATAAGCATATAACAAACATGGAAGAAATATAGAGTAAATGACTCAACTTGTAAGTTTGGATAACTCTGTAAATCATGAAAGGATTATAGTGTCATGCATATGCGTATGAATGTCATGTCGTTCATAGTTACATGTTTCATATAACATCATCAGGCCTCTGATGGCATCCCATCATATCATATCGGTCACTGTGGGCAAAATCATCAATGTATATCAGCTGATCAGGTGGTGGTGCGTATATAACACCGTAACCTTTTTTCCGTATCCCATATAAATATAATATATATATATACGCGTATATAACGCCAGCTGGTCATAGGTCAATGTACATGTATGAATGCATGAAATGCATATGAGATATGTTAAATCTCTCGGTACGTCATAAGACCATTATGCCTCTGATTAATATCATGAAATAAACTTTACCAACTTACGTATGTTTTAGACCCATGAACATATGATAGAATAATATGACACATAGGAAAATAAGATTACATACATCTCTAGCATTTCTACGAATAAAGTAATTTATGGAAGTTGTGCATTTGCTCGTTTCGCTTGTGTCGTATAGATCATGACAAAAGAAAGAAGGGATAGCCTTAACATACCTGAGCCGGTTCTCTGGATAATTCCTCTAACACACGACAATTGTGACAAAACACGTAAGGACGATATCGAATTGGAAAGCAAAATCCCTATAATATCTTTAAGAAAGATTACAATCTTCTTTCATGAAAAACCAACTCAAGTTGCTGCTACTACAATTTAAATTCATGTTGAAGTTATATCTATTTGTTGTTGTGTTTCTGCTGTGTAAATAGTAGTCACGATATAGCTCCTCCAAAATGAAAATATGTGAATCTCATGTACTTTTGTTGCTGCTTTTCCATTGTGTTTAAGTGTATCTCTACTAACTACTATAGTTGTTGTATAAATTATATACATATATCCTTATTTCTTTTGTAGAAATCCACCTAATCTAATTGACTTAAGAGTCATTTGTGTGGTCTGTGGCTTGTTGCCACGTTTTTGGCTATCAAGCCTATCAAAAATTTGATTAAACTTATCCACAAAATTCCTTAATTATTTAGGTAATTTTTCATTACCCAATAATTAATCAATTACCCACATAATTTAGAATTATTTCAAATTACTTAAATACTACTCACTTTTAATACACTTTATACACCTTACTATATGGTCATGGGGGTACCTTGTATGATACTAGTCCATAAATACCGGGTATTTTAGCTCGGGCCATATTTTATCCTAAAATGGCAAACTTCGACGAATTTTATTTTCTTCGATTTGCTTACCCTATCACCTTCACGAATTTACTCATTACTCATTTGAAATAGCATAATGCTTATAGTCTCAAAATAATCTCATTCCCGAACTTTCATCAATTTACTTATGGCGTATTTTCACGTACGAAAACATGGGGTGTAACATCATTTCCCCCTTTGGAACATTTGTCCTCGAATGTTGACTGATGCACTTATTATTTTCATGACTTATACCTTCCGAATACTTTAGTACTCTCCTTGCCATCTAGGCAACTATTCTATAAATAATTCCAAAGGCCAGGGCATTTTCCCCTTTAGGCCTCTTTCTCTCACCATGACTTGTGGCCGGAATTCTTCCAATCTCATAACTGTTGCTGACTTCAATCATGCAGCCTGTATGACTTCTTCCTATTATGTGAGCTTATGCGACTCTTCTCTCCTTTTTCCTCCAATTTTTAGCAAATCTCTAGGCCTCACTTTGTGAACATATACTAAATTATGTCAAGTTGTTCCTCTAAGCGTCATTATCTTTACTTTATCTAAGTAGGCCATACTATACCATAATTCTTACTTCAAGGTTTGCTACCAACTTCAGGTTACTCTCGTTGTTTATCCTTAAGACTGATGGCCTAATCTCATATCATACTTTGTAACTTTTATCCATCTCTTGTTGATTTACCTCAATATTGATCTATGATCTTCCACTGATAACTTGAGCTCTTGTGTAACACGGCTTCTAGGGATCAAATCTTATCGGGGAACATCTGAAATGATTAGACTGATCCACCTGGGGGAGATACCATGCTTCCATAATCGTATTTCATAGTATCCCAATGCGATTGACCTTATGTGGGTATCTTAATCCCGTACAATTTGTGAAATCCTCTTCAAGTCGTTACTCAATCAAAAGACTAAACGTCATCTTTTATCTATCACAATTACACCCTCATTCTATTATCACGGCATCATTCCATCTTTCCTAAATGCTATTAGTCTTAGACTCCTTTGAGTTCATTCAGGCTATACTGAGCTTTCTATAACTTAGGGAAACCATCAGCTTTCTTATTTTCATGAGCTTAGTCCCGAGGACTTATCCATTCTTACCACATTCTCATTCTTCGTTTCTTATCCTTAGTCCTGTCTTCCTAAAGCCTTGTCGATTTACCATACTTTAGCTTGTGACCTACACATATCTATTTATACTACTTGTAACCTTCTTTCAGCTCGCTTTCATCATAGATTTCCTTGCGTTATTTGGAACATCAAGCGAGACATCGCATCGTCTCTAACTCTTCTTTTACTCTCTTGAGTAGATTTCTCGGTACCTAGAACCCATGGGCTGGAAGATATGCCATTGTCAACACTGCTATTAATACCGAATCCCAGTGCTTCTAGCCTTCTATCTGAAGTATGGACTATTCCCAACCTTCTGCATATGAGTATCTATTGACCCATGTCACTGCATGGTTTTGAAGATTGACAAATGGCTGACCAGTTGAACCATGTCTATCAGAGAACACATCTTGAACTAAATAACTGGCACATAAATCGTATATGCTTAGGAGATGTTTGTGAATATGAAGTATCAATGAACCAAGAGATTGTCTCCTAATGCGAAAAGGTTGCAAACTGATCTGATTAATTGAAGTCGAATTTAGCAAGGAAAGTAACAAAAGAAAGGAAGTTGAGTTTGGTTCGAATTTGTTCACCTAGGTAGAGTTGAACTAGAATTGGAAGACAAGCTCAATGACTGACTCTATAAATACTTGATGTATTTCTGATGGAATTGAAAACGCACAAAAGCTGAAGTGAATCAAAGTTTGAAAGCAAAATTCCCAGAGTTATTTTGCTAGCAGAATCATTGTGCTATGCAAAGGCTACAGTTCAACTAGAAGAACCAGTTCCATCTGATTGATTATTGAGTCTAGTTGATTGTAGCAGGAGTTTTAATATTATATCTTTCTGCTTTCATAGAAGCAATTGTAATAGGTATGTATTGTTCAAGTTAGAGTTAACTTGAGGTGTGTAGAAATTAGCTAGGGGTTAGTTACTACAAAGGGATTAGAGTTAGTCTAGGATTACAAAAGAGTTTATTTTGTAAGTCCGTTTGGCTCAGAGTTTTAATGAAGGGTTTGAGCAAATCCTACTGAGGAGTAGGTCGTGTTTTTTTCACCTTTTGAGCCAAGTGTTTTCCACGTAAAAATCTCTATATTTTACTTTACTACTTTTTATTATTCCACAACAGTATTAGTTGGAACACCAAGAAGAACCTGGTTCTTCTACTGAGACAACACTCGAAAATTGGGTACCACACAAAGTAACCTATCTTCTTGTGTGGTATTGAAGTCTAAAACATCAATTGGTATCAGAGCAGGTTATCCTTGAAAGGCTAACACCTTGGAGAAGATCAAGATGAGTGCACCACCTGGAAATTGGGAAGGTCAATCAACTGCAAGGCCACCACTCTTCAATGGCCAGTACTACTCATGGTGGAAAAATAGGATGAAGGATCACCGAATTGGATAAGACTATGAACTCTGGGACATAGTCACTGATGGTCCTCTAGCTACCATGATGAAGACTGCTGAAGGTATAGATATACCAAAGACAAGAGCTGATTACACCGCTGAGGATCTAAAGAAATGGGAGAAGAATTCAAAGGCCAAAAAGTGGCTAGTATGTGGACTAGGTCCAGACGAGTACAGCAGAATCCAAAGATGCACCACTGCCAAAGAAATTTGGGACACCTTGCAAGTAACCCATGAAGGAACACCTCAGGTAAAAAGGTCAAGAGGTACTCTACTATACTCTCAGTATGAAAACTTCACTATGAAAGAATGAGAGACTATCCAAGAGATGTACACAAGGTTCCCAACCTTGACTAATGAACTAAAGTCTCTTGGAAGAATCATTCTTGAAGAAGACAAGGTTGAGAATATCCTAACAAGGTCTTGCCTATTTCTTAGGAAAGCAAAATCACTGCTATCCAGGAATCCATAAATCTGGCAACCCTCAGATTGGATGAGCTAATTGGAAACCTCACCTCCTATGAACTGAGAAGGAAGACAATGAAGATGGATGGTCCAAATAAGGAGAGGAGTCTAGCCCTAAGAATCACTGAGGGAGCAGATCTGAAAGATGATGAGATGGCCATGATCACCAAAGAATTCAGAAACTTCCTCATGAGGAAGAAAGGCATCTCTAGAGGAGGAAACTACAACAAAGCAAAAGCTCTAGAAAGACCAACCAATGACAGATGCTATAAATGTGGTAAGATTGACCATCTCATTAAAAACTGTCCTTAGTGGGAAGTAGAGTGGAAAAAAGAAAGATATGAGAGAAGGAACAGGTGGAAGGAACATGTTCAACCCAAAACAACCACAACAAAGGCTATGGTTGCTGCTTGGGGGGAAAGTTCAAATGAAGAATCAGAAGATGGGGAGACTGAAGATCAGGTGCTCATAGCAATTGGAGAATCTGACAAGGAATCACATGAAGAACCAGAGGTAAGTATCTCTCATCTTAAAACAAAGTAAAGTTCCTATCTAAGGAAAAACTCTCTGAGTTGCTACTTGATTTCATAGATGATTATGAGGAAACAACCAAAGAAAAGGATAAACTATCTAAAGAATGTGAAATGCTAAAAGCAAAGTGCATAAACCTGGAAATCAGAGTCAGTGAATCTGAAAAGAAAAACACTGACTTGTTGAACCAGGTTCATCCACTTGAAACTGAGATTCTAGAACTAAAATCTGAAAACTTAAAGCTAAAGCTAGGATCCAGTAANATGTTATAATAAAACATGGGAAAATTATAGGATAAGATGTATGCCAAGGACGAACAAATAAGAACTCTTAATGAAGAACTTGGCAAAGTCAAACATGAAGTTGATCGAACTTGTAAATGGAATAAATCCTCTGACGACCTGATATGGCTTCAAGAGAATCATAGTAGCAACAAGAGAGGGATTGGATTTGGAAGTCAATTGCCCAAGTGGTATCCTAAAAACAAGTATCTCACTCTTCTTGAGAATTAAATCTGCACCCATTGTGGTAAGACTGGGCACTACAAATATGAGTGTACTGCAAAAGAGCAGGACAATCGATAAAATGAGAGGTTTGTAAAAGGGAAAAACTGGCTACCAAATTGGGCCAAGAAAAATTTGATTCATCCATTCTCTCATAGAGAAGGACCCAAACTAGTTTGGGTTCTTAAGACTAACCTTTGATTCTTTTTGTAGGTTCAAGTGAGAGGAGGCATCCAGATTTGGTATTTGGATAGTGGATGCTCAAAGCATATGAATGGGAATATGGAACAGTTCCTTTCACTTGAAAATCTCAAAGGAGGAAATGTCTCCTTTGGAAACGGAAAGAAAGGTGAAATCATTGGGGCTGGTAAGGTAGGTAAGGATGATACACGATCCATTGAACATGTGTATCTAATAGATGGCTTGAAATATAGCCTGATCAGTATATCACAACTGTGTGACAGAGGTAACCTGGTTGCTTTTACTTCCACAAAATATTTTGTGATTAACCTGCTTACTGACAAGATTGTTCTGCAGGAAAAAAGAATGAATAACATCTATGTCATAGACTTGTCCACACCGTCTGAAAATGAACTCACTTGTCTAAGTGTGTTGGACAGTGATCCCCTCCTGTGGCACAAACGACTTGGTCATGCAAGTCTAACCCAACTTAACAAACTAGTCTCTAAGGACTTAGTGGTAGGTCTTCCTAAAATTAAGTTCAAGGAAGACAAAGTTTGTGAGACATGTTCCAGGGGGAAGCAGGTAAGGTCCTCTTTCAAAAGTAAGAAAATAGTCAGTACCACCAGGGCGTTGGAACTGATTTATATGGATCTATGTGGTCCTATGAGAACTTTGAGTAGAGGTGGTAAGAGATATGTGATGGTGGTAGTTAATAATTTTTCAAGGTTTACTTGGACCTTATTCCTAGCATCTAAGGATGAAGAATTTGATATGTTCACCTGATTTGTCAAGAAAACTCAAAATCAATTAGGACATCAACTGGCATCAATAAGATCTGACCATGGTACTGAATTTGAGAATGCTAAGTTTGATGAGTTATGTGATGAACATGGTGTTAGTCATAACTTTTCTGCTCCTAGAACCCCACGGCGAAATGGGATTGTTGAAAGAAAAAACAGAACTCTGGAAGACATGGCAAGAACCATGCTCCTATCTAGCAAACTACCTCACAGCTGCTGGGCTGAAGCGATAAATACTGCTTGTTACATAATCAATAGATGCATGACCAGACCTCTGGTAGAGAAAACTCCCTATGAATTACTTAAAGGGAGAAATCCCAACATATGCCACTTTAGGGCTTTTGGATGCGAGTGCTTTGTACATAATAATGACAAAGATTCCCTAGGAAAATTTGACCCCAGAAGTGACGAGGGAGTATTCTTGGGATATTCATCACATAGTAAAGCTTATAAAGTGTATAATAAAAGAACTATGTGTGTAGAANTGAAGATGAGGAGCTTGGATTGGTAAGAAGCAGTGATCACACCGAAGCAAGCATGAAAGGTGGAACATGTGATGGACTAGGTTCAACTACCCCAAGCATCATGATAGGGGAAATTCAACATATGCAACCTGGCCCTGATCCTGCTCTACAGCAACAAGGAACCATGGAATCATCTAGGAATGAACAACTGGTACTTAAGCCACACAGATATCAGAGTTCTCACCCTCTTGAGAACATCATAACAAATTTGGCATCAGAAATTAAAACAAGATCATCCTTGAAAAATCTGTGTACGTTTGATGCCTTTCTATCCATGATCGAACCAAAGAACATTGGGGAAGCCCTACAAGATGCTGATTGGGTAAATGCCATGCAAGAAGAGCTGAATCAGTTTGAAAGAAGTCAAGTATGGCACTTGGTACCCATGCCACTAGATAGATCAGTAATTGGCACCAAGTGGGTCTTCAGGAATAAGCTCGATGAGGATGGGACTGTTACAAGGAATAAGGCAAGATTAGTTGTTCAAGGATATAGTCAAGAAGAAGGAATTGACTATGATAGGATCTTTGCCCCTGTGGCAAGACTGGAGGCAATCAAACTTCTTATAGCATTTGCTGCACACATGGAATTCACTCTTCATCAGATGGATGTTAATAGTGCCTTTCTAAATGACTATCTTAAGGAAGATGTATTTGTCAAGAATCCTCCAGGTTTTGAAAGCAAGGAGTCACCTAACCATGTATACAAACTCGACAAGGCTCTATATGGTCTCAAACAGGCACCAAGATCTTGGTACGAACAATCATCAAAATTCCTGCTATAACATGGGTACAAACGAGGCAAAGTTGATAGTACCTTGTTCTTGAGGGAAAAAGGGTAAGGATATCCTGGTTGTGCAAATATATGTGGATGATATCATATTTGGGGCGACTTCTGAAAAATTGAGCAAGGAATTTGCTATGATAATGGGAAGTGAGTTTGAGATGAGTATGATGGGTGAACTAAATATTTCCTTAGGCTTGCAAATTAAGCAAAACCCAAATAGAACAATGATCCACCAACAAAAGTATGTGAAAGAATTGCTCAAGAAGTTTAAAATGGAAGACTCAAAAGAAATAGACACTTCAATAGCCACAACTACAAAATTGGATGTGGATGAACCTGATTCATCTGTTGATCAGAAGCTATATAGAGGGATGATTGGGTCTCTATTGTATCTCACTGACAGCAGACCTGATATTGTGTTCAAAGTGGGATTGTGTGCTAGGTTTCAGGCAAATCCAAAGGAGTCCCACCTCACTGCAGTAAAGAGAATTTTGAGATATTTGAAAGGCATCACTGATTTATGCCTTTGGTATCCTAAATGTAGTAATTTCGACCTTGTAGGATATGTTGATGCTGATTATGCAGGATTTCTGGTTGACAGGAAAAGTACTTCAGGTATGACTCACTTTTTGGGTTCATGCCTTGTGTCTTGGGCTACCAAGAAAGAAAATTCAGTAGCCTTGTCTACTTCTTAGACTGAATATGTGGTTGCAGCCTCATGCTGTGCCCAGTTGTTATGGATCAAACAACAACTCATGGAATTTGGTATTGATGTGGGATGCATTCCTATTTTTATGATAACACTAGTGCTTTTAGTATGACGAAGAACTCGGTTCATCATAAAAGGACTAAGCACATAGATGTTAGACACCATTTCCTAAGGGATAACTATGAAAAAGAAATGATCTCAATCGAATTTTGTGCTACTGATCATCAAATTGCTGATATATTCACTAAAGCACTTAGTAGGGAGNAGCATTTTGAGAGAAACAAGCTGGAATTAGGGATGATTAAGATCACCTGATTGAAAAAAATATATATTTATATAAATGAATTTTTTTTGGCTAGAAAATTTTAATTAGGTACTTAATCAGATTAATAATTTCTCAGCATCATTTCTTTATTGCCATACTCTTGTGACATGTATTAATATGATTCCATGGATACTAATAATGTTTATCTATCTTTGTAAATTGAGGCAATTTAAAGATTTCTAACAGGATGAACCTAGTTCATCTATGCCGATTTATCTGACTGACAAGGTACGTACTCTTCCCCATATAGTAATTCAATAACAGTCACACATGAGCAGGATTCTATCTATATTTGGTTCATTCCTAAGTCTTTGTACTAATACATAAATGAACCCGTTCCAAGGAGTCACATCAACACTCAATTAGCTTAGAAATAGGTAACTCTCAACTGTCAAATGAATGACACTCCTACAACTATTAGACTTCCACTTGAATAAATTTTTATCCGTTGTAAAATTAATGGCCATATATTCTAAAAGGCAATCATTACTCCTCTCTTCATAAAGCTACCTTCAAACCAAGTTTAACTCATACTACATAACCTAAAACTTGCAATTCGTCCTTTTCTCCTAACAAAGCAAAAAAATGTCTTCACCTCCACCAACTTCTTCGTCTAATTCCTCACCTAATCGTGATTACGATGGAGTACATTCTGAATATGTATCAAATTCTCCATCCGTTTACAACTCTGAATCACCAGAAATTCCATCATCCCCTGAAAATACACCCATTCTTGAACCCACTCCAAACCCTACTCATGCCTCCAAGAATCGTCGTGTTAAAATTCTTGCCTGGAAATCTGTTGCTTCTAGGGCTAGGGAAAAATTCTTGGAGGACCTTATTAAAGCAGACAAAGGTACTAAGTCAGATTCATCGAGTGAATCATTTAAATCAGCTAATGAGGAAGAAGCACCTGGTTCAACCAGTTTTGAAAAAGGTAATCTTGAAATCGATTCTGAATTTACTTCTGCTGATAAAAGATTTGTGTTGGTGGGGTCTGTTATTGATGTTGAAATACCTGGAAGGAAGAAGTGTGGGAGAAAAGAAAGAATTCTTGAGAGAGAGGGAGAAGAAGATGTGAGGGGATCTAGGGAGGATGGTACCACGCTGGTTATCTGTGGTCCCATTCCTGAAACTATGGGAGAAAACGTCAATGATTTAGGGGAAGCATAGTTGAGGAAGCTGCAGCAGGTCTTGCAAATCTGAAGAAAGGAACTGATGAACCTGGTTCATTGGGGGAAGAAACATTGGCTGAAAGGTTGAAAAAACTGGGGGAGTCTTATAACCCCAATAGAAGAAGGAGTCAGAAACCCAAGAAGGCAACTCACCCAGTTCCTTCAAAGAAAAGGAAAATTTCTGAAGTTGCTGATGTTTCTTCTCCAAAAGTAAGAGCTACTCGTAGCACTGTGAGAGAAGAATAAGAGAAATTAGAAAAGGCTCTGAAGGAGAGCAAGAAGAAGAGGGCAGCAAAAGCAAAAGCAAAAGTTGGAGAGCCTGTTGAGGCTATTGAGATTGAAGAGACTGGGTTGGACTTGGTCCAACAGGAGGAGCAACCTGCTCCAGGCGTGGCTGAGACACCAAAACCCACAAAGGCTAAGGCTTCTTCAAAGAAGTCAGCTAGAATGTCTATCACACCAACAAGATCTGTTAAGAAGACCAGGGCCAAGCCAAAGAAAGTGAAAGTTGTTGAGGATGATGATGCAGACTGGAGTGGAGAGGAGAAGGAAATTGGAGAGGTGACTGACATAGTTACCATGTTTGGAAAAAGAAAAATATTGAAGGGTAAGATGGTGAAGGATTTAGAGGATCCTGAAATGCAATATATGATGGAAACTCTGGAGGTACAAGGCTGGAAGGACCTGGCCCTTCGCATGGAAGGCAGGCTGGATAGAGCTGAGTTGATAGAGTTTATGGGGAATTCTATTGTCAAGGAAGGCAGGGTTACTTATATGGTCAAAGAAATTGAAGTTTCCTTTGATGTTAAAGAACTGGGTGTTATTCTTAACATACCAGCTGAGGGCTATGAGGACTACACAAGGCAGAGATGGCCTTGTCTAGATGGATGGCCTCTGCAATCAACATCACCAGGTTCTTTAGTGATAGTGAGAAGGAGATTGAACCCATGCCGGTTTACAAGAGTGAGATGAAGCCAGAGCACAAGCTACTCTTTGAGTTCGTCATCAAGTTCCTACTGCCTAGACAAGAAAGAAGGCACATGGCAAATTATATGGATCTTACTTTGATGGAATGCTTGTACAGGGGAAAGCAAATTAATTGGCCGACTTTCATCATCCAACTCTTTGACAGAGTGGTGAACGGAACCAAAGCAAATGCAATTCCTTATGGCTTCATTCTGACAGCAGTGCTTGCACATTTTGCGGTTCCAGTAAAGAAGGCTGAGATGGCTACTGCCAAAGATTATTTTGGGAAGGAAACGTTACTTACATGTGACTACAATGTCAATGTTCCTGTTGATGAACCTGGTTCATCTAGGAAGAAACCAGTCAACAGCAAAGTTAGAACCCTGGTGCAGGAAAACGAGATTAAGGATATGGAGATCCTTCGTTTGAAGTCTCGTGTGATTGAGATTGAAGAAGAGCGGGATGCTCTTAGAGCTGAATTAGCAAAGGAGAAAGAAAAGAATGAGGGTGTTCTTCAGCATATGCTGTCTCTCCTACAATCCAAGACCACAACATCCTCTGCACCTTCCCATCCTTAGGCTTCTCAGAGCTTCCATAACCCATCTTAAGACCAGTTATCAGTTTCAGTTCTTTTTACTCTTTTTTTAGCTCATGGTTGGTTTGTTTTTGTTTTTCTGTATGGTGGTTGATTATCGTTACTTATCAATTAAGTTTGCTTTTAGTTATTGACTTGTTTCAATTTCTTAGTTAGCTAACATTTATTGGTTTCTTGTGTTGATTAATCATGCTTTGCACCTGCAGTTGCCTCAATGGCCATGAGTAATAATTAATAAAACTGGTAAGTATATTATTTTGCAAACTTTTCGATGATTCCAAAAGGGGGAAGATATGTGCTGAACTTTTCAAAATGTTTTTTAAAGTGATATTTATAACCTAATGAACCTGGATTCTCTATGATTAATTCTTAAAACCATACAAAGTTGTTTGAAGTGTATACAGGATTAAGCACAAAGTTTGTCATCATCAAAAAGGGTGAATTTGTTGACCCATGTCACTGCATAGTTTTGAAGATTGACAAATGGCTGACCAGTTGAACCAGGTCCTCAGAGCACACATCTTAAACTAAATAGCTGGCACATAAACCGTATATGCTTAGGAGATGTTTATGAATATGAAGTATCAATGAACCAAGAGATTGTCTCCTAGTGCGAAAAGGTTGCAAACTGATCTGATTAATTAAAGTCGAATTCAACAAGGAAAGTAACAAAAGAAAGGAAGTTGAGTTTGGTTCGAATTTGTTCACCCAGGTAGAGTTGAACTAGAATTGGAAGACAAGCTCAATGACTGACTCTATAAATACTTGATGTATTTCTGCTGGAATTGAACACGCACAAAAGCTGAAGTGAATCAAAGTCTGAAAGTAAAATTCCCAGAGTTATTTTGCTAGCAGAATCATTGTGCGATGCAAAGGCTACAGTTCAACTCGAAGAACCAGTTCCATCTGATTGATTATTGAGTTTAGTTGGTTGTAGTAGGAGTTTTTAATATTGTATCTTTCAGCTTTCATAAAAGCAATTGTAATAGGTACGTATTGTTCAAGTAAGAGTTAACTTGAGATGTGTAGAAATTAGCTAGGGGCTAGTTACTACAAAGGGATTAGAGTTA
>ML347348.1:99537-114640 GCA_005239505.1 Nicotiana paniculata
AGTATCTTATACGTTGTTCACCTTTTCCTTACTTACCTTAAAATATTGCCTCACATTCTTCTATATCTTTCATAACCTCCCTTCCACATAGGTATAATTTATCTCCACAACCTGAAGCTCTATTATAATACTTGCACCTTTGGTGCATACATAATCCGGTGGGAGCTTCATACTGACTTCTTATGAGGCTGGTACTCTTCAGTTGGCTTCATCGTAGAGCCGTTATAAAATATGGCTACCGTACTATCTCTCTTATACCTCTGCTATTTAAGAGTGATCCTGAGGTCTATAATTCTCTTGGTCCATTCCTGTTTTACTTAGTCGATGTAGCACTTTAGTTTCCTCTTCTTACTGATCAGCCTTTATGTAGACTTAAGCTATCTTCCGATCTGTGGCTCCTGGTCTTACTTATTACTTTAGCCTTTCATAGGCACTGAGGGATATTCATGATACAATCCTTTAACAATTCAATCCTTCGTCTACGACCTGAGCTCAATTATTTCTTTTAACGTAAACCAGAATCTTCTATGACTGTATATGCTACAGGTATACACCAACTCGGGATCATTGATCGAATAGTTCCTTTCGTTCCTTCTAAGCTATTACTTTTCCTGGTCTTTCTGCCCCTTGTTGCGTGCATACTTAGTTATCTTAGTTCCCACGCATGCCAGAGTTTTTGTGCAACTCATATGATCTCGAATATTACTTTTATTTTTTACTTCTCATTCATTATCCATGGTAGGTGCCACTTTCCTTTGGAGTGCTTACAATGTTGTTGTTCTTAGGTTGAAGCATTTTTCCCCCTTATTTCCTCAGCTAGTCTTTCATTGTAGTACATAGGGAGAACCCTTGACTCTTGTAAAGCTGTGAGCTTATTACAGACCTTTTGAATCCCTTCCTTGCCTATCATAATTCGTAGTTACCTATCTCCATGCCCTTGTGCTTGTAGGGTTGCTTCTGAACTAATATTTTTGACTGTCTTCCCAGTGGCACTCTCTTTCATTCCCGTAAAATTCATACGACACCTTTAACTACCCTGACTCCTATTTGAATATATCTCAAGTATTATAATGACATTACTGCAAGGCTGAATTCTCCATGTTGGGGTTCACTATATTTATCTTGCATGATCTGCTGATTTGTCTGTAACCTCTTATCTAGTCATGACTAGGCTCTTCCCGAATCAGCTACTAACTATTTGTTGGCCCTATTCTCATATCCATATTCGGCGTAACCTTTCTTGGGTTATTTCCTTTATCTTACCACTGGCACTGGCTCCTTATCTATCAATAACATTTCAGGCAAGAACCCTTACTTCCTTTCCTTAACGTCGTGTTTGCATAATGTTCTGGAATCATAGCATATATGTAGGCTTTGGATAATTGCAATCTCATCCCTTTTTCATTCATCTTTTTTTTGTATTCTTATTTTATCATTCCATAACTACTAGAATCACTTAATTCTGCTTAATACCGTATCATCCCATATTCCCCCCGCCCCCTTTAGGGGATCACTAAGATTTGGAGCTATGATGATCTAAGTATATATGTTTTACCTCCTCATCTTTAGCGTCTTTTCACATCATTGATGACACTTACTCGAATTGCGGTAATCCTTCTGTACCAAGGATAACATATTTCCTTACTCATGAGGGTGACACTTAGTGTAACTGGCACACATATTCCCTCAAGCTTATCTTTGCTCACATTGTTTGCTTCTAGGTAAGCGTCTTCCTAAATGACCTTTCTCTGAATTTCTCATGAATCTTCTTCTGTTTTCCATTATGTTATCGCTAGAATGAAATATGAAATTCTCATGATGTCGACCATTATCAAATCACTAAATCCCTAATTCATGTTTACTTTATCTTGTTCACCAGCCCATACTCTATTATTTTGGGGTCTAGCTTTTCCTATTGGTATTCACGTTAGAATCACGAACTTACTTCTTGAAATGAGGATATGACTTCATGGCCTATACTTTTTGTTGTCTTATGTCCTATCACCTCTCTTATCTTTCTTCACCTGACTATGGACCCGGTAATACCGTCACCTTTTTGATCTACCATTGTCATCCATGTATCGCATCTTACTCATAATTATTCCTTATGTCTCTTCTCATTACTCTTCTATTATTTCTGCCTATCCCTTTCTTGTAAAAACTTCAGTAAGACATTCTTTTGCTTTTGCTCCCCTTGATTCATCCATCGGCTCTTCAGGTTGCTCAACGTCCTTGCTCTACTAGGGATGAGAGTCACACTAAGGTAATGTTTATCCCTTCTAGGCTTTCAGTGCCTATCTTCTGAATTTTTTTCTTCCTATCATGCTAGTCTTCACATCTAATTGTAATATTCTAGAGTGAACCCTCTGGATGTCTCACAAGAAGATCTATTAGCACATTTGTAATACCCTTCAGAAATGTCAACTAACAGAAACAATCCATTTACCATTTTGGGTTACTCTAACCCCAGCCAGATCCTGATGTTCCGTCCTTTTCTTAAACTACACTTGTTAGCCCCAATAGGGCATAACTGAGATGGGTACAGCCAATTTTACATACCTATGTTACTGTTGAATATAACTCAAAAAACTTATATTTCTCTGCCTGAATTATAAATACCGTTAACCTTCATTAACTGGGCACCTCGTACTCTTCTTGATCTTGCTTCTTTTGCTTGTTGAAACTTGTATTTATCTTCTGAATTTCTCATTGTCTTTCACCATTAAGGTGGGTAGGTATTATTTCCTCAAGACTCCTTATCAAGAGGCTTACACCTTTCAGTACGTAGATGATCTACTGAAAACCTCACATTTACTTATCATAAGCATAATGCAAAAGTCGAGTTCTTCTGACTCAACTCTTCCATAGCCATGTCTTTTACCAACCGTCTTTCGGGATGTAGGTATCATCTTATTACGAATAAAATAGAAGTTATGAATTTGAATTCTTACAACAGAGCTCTACTACACGATTTAGAGTAAGAATAAAGAGTGACAATCCTAAATTCCCTATAGCCTCCAGCTTATAAGTGTGGTGCACGACACACCCATAAACAGAATCTACTAGACACGGCTTATAGACTCCCTAGGACAGAACTGCTCTGGTACCACTTTTGTCACGACCCAAACCGATGGGCCGTAACGGGTACCCGGTACCTTACTCAACCGAGTACCAACATAACGTATCATACTATCGTAGATAACTAAGCTGGAAGGCTTCCGTGAGATAAGTAGAATATAACATGAGATACCAACTTATACATAAGACATACGAGCCTATAAGATCAAATATCTACTCGTATACTGAACATAGGCCGACAAGGCCATACAATCTTTTATGTACATGATATCTGTCTACAAGCCTCTAAGAATACATAATTTTTATAAAGGTCGGGACAGAGTCCCGCCATAAAACAATACACGTCTAAACCATACTAACCAAACGAGCAACTCCGAAGCAAATGGAGCGCACCAATATCTTCCGCTGAGCTGATAAGTTACTTAGAGGGCTCTCGATCTGTCTATCGGGACCTGCGGGCATGAAACGCAACGTCCTCAGGCAAAAGGGACGTCAGTACGAATAATGTACCGAGTATGTAAGACACATAAATAAGTACATAACAGACATGGAAGAAATATAGAGTAAATGACTCAACTTGTAAGTCTGGATAACTCTGTAAATCATGAAATAATTATAGTGTCATGCATATGCGTATGAATGTCATGTCGTTCATAGATACATGTTTCATAACATCATCAGGCCTCTGAGGGCATCCCATCATATCATATCAGCCACTGTAGGAAAAATCATCAACGTATACCAGCTGATCAGGTGGTGATGCGTATATAACGCTGTAACCTTTTTTCCGTATCCCATATAAATATAATGTACATATATACACGTATATAACGCCATCTGGTCATAGGTTAATGTACATGTATAAATGCATGAAATGCATATGAGATATGTTAATAAAATCTCTCGGTACGTCATAAGACCATTATACTCTGATTAATATCATGAAATAAACTTTACCAACTTACGTATTTTTTAGACCCATGAACAGATGATAGAATAATATGACACATGCAAAAATAAGATTATATACATCTCTAGCATTTTTACGAATAGAGTAATTTGTGTAAGTTGTGCATTTGCTCGTTTCGCTTGTGTCGTATAGATCATGCTAAAATAAAGAAGGGATAGCCTTAACATACCTGAGCTGGTTCTCCGGACAATTCCTCTAACACACGACAATTGCGACAAAACACGTAACGACGAGATCGAAGTGGAAAGCAAAATCCGTATATTATCTTTAAGAAAGATTACAATCTTCTTTCATGAAAAACCAACTCAAGTTGCTGCTACTACAATTTAAATTCATGTTAAAGTTATATCTATTTGCTGTGGTGTTTCTGCTATGTAAATAGTAGTTGATGCGTGGCTAGAATCCATAGTTTTAAGCATCATGTACCTTACATTTTATGTGCTTTTGTGATAAAAATACACGTTATATGTGCATAATGGAGTCTATTTTATGTGTAGGTGAATTGGAGATGGAAGCCGAGCTAAATGGGTGCATAAACGTCAAAAATACGCTCAAGAGTCGAAAGTGAGTGAACCGGGCCATAGCCAGGCGTTTTAGCCCAAAAGCCTGGCATAACCAGGCGTTAGCTGGGCGTTTCAGCCCAAACGCCAGCCATACCCAGGCGTTACTGGGGCATTAGAGCCCAAACGCCTAGCCAACTCAGGCTTTGGATGGGCGTTTGGGGCTTAACGCCTGGGGTCCCTGGTCCGGTAAATTTTGAGTTTTGAAGGTTTTAAGTATTTTCCGGTTGGAATAGAAGTTTACTACACGTTTAGAGTTTACCCCAAACATATAAATAGACCCAAAAACACAACTTTGAGGGAGGATGCCATTTTTGGGAGAGAATATACACATAAGATCATTGAGGAAGCAAGGGATTACCAGTTTTCTTCATCTTATTCTAGTATTTTCCATTTATACAAGACTTATGCAATTGTTTAATTCTAGCATGAGTGGCTAAACACCCATTGTTCTGGGGTTGTGATTTAGCCATGAATATTGTTATTTGACATTAACTTAACCTTGATTATAGTTCGCTCAATATATGGTTGTTTCTTCGATTCTACGTTCATTTGCTGAATTGTTTGGCTAGCAATTTGGTTCTATATACTATCTATGTTATGCTTGGGAAAGCCGTATATAGATTAGAGAAGAATTGAAGAGAGCGCGATCTTAACCCTTCAGGGGAGCGGATTTGTGGTTAGGATAGGAATATACCTAGTCACCGTGCTTAATTAAACATCGTAATCTTAGTGCGTTCTAATAGATTAATTTCATAGGAATATAGGCGTTAATCTATTGAGAATAGGCGAGTAGTACTTCGGGAGAAGGCTACGAGAGCAATTATCGATTAATTAGCAACCATGAGTGAATTATATGAAAGGGAGAGTTAATTAGAATGCAATACGAGTGGTGAATTGATCACAACCCTGGAATATTTGTCTCTATTGAATACACAACAATACTCTCGTTACTTGATAATTAGTTCATATAATCGTAGAATAAATTAGTTATATTCTTGAATTTTGTTCGGCTCGATTAAATATCAATTAGAGTGATTCAATAAGTAGTTACGCAAGTCCCTGTGGGTTCGACATTCGATTTAACATTATATTACTTGCTACGACCATGTATACTTGCGTGTGCGATTTGGACCAACAAGTTTTTGGCGCCGTTGCCGGGGACTTGAATCTAGACTACTTTTTAGTTACTTGCTTTAATTGGTTAATTCATTGAGTCTAACGTCACGTGATTTTGCTCTAATCTCAGGAACTTCGAGTGAATGCGTAGGGTCAGAAGCCAGGATAGACTTGACGGCTTTGACCCCGAACCTGAGAGATCATTTCACAGGAGATTGCGAGAAGCAAGAGATACAGACAATATTCAGGACTTCATCCGATTTCCTATGAACATGGTAGAGGAACAACACATGGCTTTTCAGGAGGTGGCAATGCCCAGTATTGCTAATGTCACCTCCAGCATCGTGAAGCCCAGAATCACTAGGCACTTTGAGCTGAAACAGAGCATGATCCAACTACTTCATGCAAACGGTCAGTTTTTGGGTCTTCCAAACGAGGATCCACAGCAGCACATTCTGAACTCCTTGGATATGTGTGATACTTATATCACTAACGGGGTCACGCCAGATTATGTGAGGCTCACGCTTTTCCCATTCTCTATATTGGGCGAAGCAAAGCGATGACTGAAGGCAGAACCAGCTAATTCCATCACAACATGGAACGATCTGGCGAGAAAATTTCTGGGAAGGTTCTTCCCTTCAGGAAAGACTGCAAAGATCAGGAGTGAGATAGTCTCCTTTAGACAGAAAACAAGTGAATTATTATATTCAACATGGGAAAGATTCAAGGGGCTACTCAGGGACTGTCCTAATCATAATCAGACAAACGAGGTGTTAGTTCACACTTTCATTGAGGGGATCCATCCGCAAACAAATATTGTGGTAGATGCAGCAGCCGGAGGTCAGGTGTTGGAGGAATTATGATGAAATATTTGCACTACTGAATAAATTCTCTAAAAGCAATCCAGACTGGCAAGGTGAGATAGGGAGAAATGTGGTTCAGAAGTCACCAGGTTCTTGAACTAGATGTGGTTTTAGCGTTGTCAGCCCAAATTTCCACATTGACTAACCAAGTCAATCAGATGAACCTGATCATTAACAAGCAACAATCTCAACCAGTACAACAGGCTCAACCAGTGCAACAGATTCAGGTATTTTGTGAAGTCTATGGAGAGGCTCATTCGAGTGACTTATGCCCAGTTAATCCAGAGTCTGTCTGCTTTGTGAGTAATGCGAATAGGGGACAAGCAAATCAATATGGAAACACGTATAACCCCAACTGGAGAAACCACCCAAACTTCTCTTGGGGTGGAAATCAGAGCACTCAGCATAACTACAAGCATCCAGCACCTCAACAGCAGTACAAACCACCTCAGGCTGAACCATTAGCAAGCCTTGAGGAAATTATGAAGAGAATGATGAATGAACAACTTGCTTTCAATTAGAAGATAATGGCTGATCACCAAGCCCAGATTGTAGCGATGAGAAACTTAGAACGTCAAGTGGGGCAACTCGCAAGTTCTCAAAATACCCGACCAACGGGGGCTCTTCCAAGTGACACTGAAGCTAATCCTAAAGCATCTGTTAACGCTATATCATTGAGGAATGGGAAGGAATTGGAAGAAGTTCATTCCAAGAAGAGGAAGCATGTAATTTGATGAGGAACAAATCACTATTGAATCAAAATCAGACAACCCGAAAGAATCAGATAAGCCAGCAAAGGAGGTGGTGGCTGAAAAACCCCCACCAATTGTTGTGAGGCCACCCCCTCCATTCCCTCAAAGGTTGCAAAAGGTGAAAGATAATGCCGCATACAAAAAATTTCTTGACCTCTTGAAGCAGGTACAGATCAATATTCCACTGGTAGACATTTTGCAGGAGGTGCCCAAATATGCTAAATACATTAAGGACATTGTGGCAAATAAATGGAGGTTGACTGAGTTCGAAACCGTGACACTCATGGAGGAAGTTATCTCAAGAATTCAAAGCAAGCTACCTCATAAATTAAAAGATCCGGGTAGTTTTACTATCCAAATCTCAATTGGTAAGCATGCAGTTGGGCGAGCTTTGTGCGATCTTGGGGAAAGTATTAATCTGATGCCGCTATCTGTGTTCAAGCAATTGGGGTTGGGTGAACCACGCCCAACAACAGTGATTTTACAATTGGCTGATCGCTCCCTTGCTCATCCTGAGGGAGTAATTGAAGATGTGCTGGTTCAGGTGGGTTCCTTCATAATCCCAACTGATTTCATTATCTTGAACTATGAGCCTGATCAGGAAGTCCCATTTATTTGGGGGCGTCCATTCCTAGCTACGGGCCGAGCTATCATCGATGTGTGTGAAGGGAAGATGACAATGCGAGTTGGTGATCGAGTGGAGGTGTTTAATGTTTATAAGGCCCTCAAGTTAGCTGTACACTATGAAGAGATATCCATGATTAATGTAATGGAAAGCAAATCGGAGTCAATGGTTCCATACATGAGTCATGTTGACCCTCTTGAATAAGTGTTAGTTGGGGATGAAGAAGATTGTGGGGATGAAGAAGATTGTGGGGATGAAACAAGGGGAGACATTGAGAAAGCTTTTGAAGTATCTTGTATTTACCTCTACGGGCTAGGAAAATTTGAAGAGTTGAACAAGCCTGTTACTCTAATCCCTCCTAAGACATCTATTGGAGAAGCTCCAAAGCTGGAACTCAAACCTCTTCCAGCACATTTACGCTATGCTTATTTGGGGAACTCTGAGACATTGTCCGTGATAATCTCATCCAGCCTGACCAATACACAAGAACAGAAATTGCTTAGGGTACTTCGTGAGCACAAAAAAGGCAATTGGGTGGACCATTGGAGATATTAAAGGAATCAACCCATCATTTTGCATGCTTAAAATCTTTTTGGAAGATGGACATCGCCCGAGTGTTGAGCAGCAAATAAGGCTAAATCCCATCATGAAAGAAGTGGTGAAGAAAGAAGTAATAAAATTGCTAGATGCAGGTATCATTTTTCCTATTTCTGACAGCAACTGGGTGAACCCGGTTCAATGTGTGCCCAAAAAGGGAGGGATAATCGTGATTGAGAATGAGAAGAATGAGCTGATTCCCACCAGCACTGTTACGGGTTGGAGAGTTTGCATTGATTATCGAAGGCTCAACAAAGCAACCCGCAAGGATCACTTCCCACTCCCATTCATTGATCAAATGCTGGACAGATTAGCAGCGCATGAATATTATTGCTTTCTGGATGGGTATTCAGGTTACAATCAAATATTCATATGCCTAGAGGATCAGGAGAAGACCACGTATACTTGCGTGTGCGATTTGGACCAACAAGTTTTCAAGCGAATGCCATTTGGTCTTTGTAATGCACCAGCCATCTTCCAGAGATGCATGATGCCTATTTTCACTGACATGGTGGAAAAATTCGTAGAGGTATTCATGGATGACTTCTCAGTCTGTGGGTCATCCTATGATGATTGTTTGAAAAATCTGAGCATGGTGTTGGCTCGTTGTGAAGAAACGAATCTGGTGTTAAACTGGGAGAAGTGTCACTTTATGGTGCAAGAAGGTATAGTTTTGGGTCATAGAGTATCTAAAAGCGGCATCAAAGTTGATAAGGCAAAAGTGGCATCCAGAGTTTCTTGGGACACGTAGGATTTTATAGGCGCTTTATTAAATATTTTTCAAAAATAGCTACTCCGTTATGCAGGTTGCTGGAAAAATATGTCAAGTACAATTTTGATGCACCCTGCCTGAAGGCATTTGAGGAGCTCAAGATGAAATTGGTAGCTGCCCCCATAATTGTTGCACTTGATTGGTCAATACCATTTGAACTTATGTGTGATGCAAGTGACCATGCAATTGGGGAAGTGCTAGGACAAAGGAAAGACAAGGTGTTTTATTCCATCTACTAAGCGAGCAAGACCCTCGATGATGCACAACAAAATTACACCACCACTAAAAAGGAGCTGTTAGCTGTGGTGTGGGCTTTTGAAAAATTCCGGGCATACTTGGTGGGCACGAAAGTTATTGTCCACACAGATCACGCAGCAATCAGGTACTTATTTACAAAGAAAGAATCTAAATCTATGTTGATGCGCTGGGTTTTATTGTTGCAGGAATTTGATGTGGAGATAAGAGACCGAAAGGTCACTGATAACCAAGTAGCTGACCATCTGTCAAGACTGGAAAATCATGATCATGTTGAGGAGGGTGGAGATATTAAAGAAGTCTTTCCTGATGAGCAACTTTTTGCTATAACCCAAGACCCTCCTCCGTGGTATGCCGATTATGTGAATTATCTAGTGAGTGGGGTACTTCCTTCGAAAATAGAATCTGAAGCAAGGAAGAGGTCTTAAGCGATGTGAAATTTTACTACTGGGATGAGCCCTACCTGTACAAAGAATGTGGTGATCAGTTAATGAGGAAATGTATTCCTGATATAGAAGTGGAACGGGTGTTGTACGATTGTCATGCATCACCATATGGAGGCCATCATGGTGGCGATCGAACATCAACGGAAGTGCTACAATATGGGTTCTTTTGGCTAACAGTATTCAAAGATGCCCACGCATTTGTTAAAAAATGTGACCAGTGCCAGAGAACAGGAACGATAACAAGGAAGCACGAGATGCCTTTGAATAATATCTTGGAGGTAGCGATTATTGATGTATGTGGGATAATTTTTATGGGTCCATTCCCATCATCCAGGGGACATAAATACATTTTACTTCCAGTTGACTATGTGTCGAAATGGGTGGAGGCAATTGTATTGCCGACGAATGATGCCATGGTTGTCGCTGCGTTTGTGAAGAAGAATATATTCTCCAGATTTGGTACTCCATGGGCCTTGATTAGTGATGAAGGAACCCATTTTTGCAATCAGTTGTTGAATAACCTGTTAGCTAAATATGGGGTCCGTCATCGAGTTGCAACAACATATCACCCTCAAACTAGTGGCCAATCAGAGCTATCCAATAGAGAAATCAAGCAAATACTAGAGAAAACGGTGAGTGTGAACAGGAAGGATTGGGCTGCTAAGTTAGACGATGCCTTATGGGCATACAGAACTGTGTACAAAACACCAATTGGGGAATCACCGTACAAGTTGGAATATGGGAAGTAGTGTCATTTGCTTGTAGAGCTTGAACACAAGGCGTATTGGGCCATCAAGAAGCTAAACATGAACCTTGAAGTCGCGGGTGAGTGAATATTGTTGCAGTTGGATGAATTGGATGAGTTCAGGTTGCACTCATACGAAAATGCCAAACTTTACAAAGAAAAGACCAAGAGATGGCATGACAAACATATAAATCCGTGTCATTTTGAACCAGTCCAACATGTATTATTATTCAATTCTAGGCTTAGACTGTTTCCTGGGAAGCTTAAATCGATATGGTCAGGCCCATTTGAGATAGTGAGAGTCACCCCATATGGTGCACTTCAGTTGCGAGCTATACATGGTGAAAGAAATTTTTTAGTGAATGGACATAGAGTCAAACACTATTGGGGTGGCACCATAAATCGTGAGAAGACCAAGGTTGTGCTCGCTGATGAGTGAAGCGAGATTCTGCGTCGTGCCGCGATGTTAATCAGGCGCTTCATAGGAGGCAACCTATTGACTTGTTGTAATCGTCGTGCCATGATATTAACTAAGGCACTTATTGGGAGGCAACCCAATGCTTAGTTAAATCTTAGCATAGTTAGAAGTAGTTCTTGTAATTATAGGTACTAACGAGCTTGGGAATGCATTCGAGGGTTAAAAAGCAGTGTGCTGGCATGATGGAAGGCATGGCTAAAGCCAGGGGAGACTGGGCGATAAGCCCCTAACGCCTGGCTAACGCCGGGGTTGCCGGGCGATAAACCCATAACGCCTGGCTAACGCCAGGGTGGTCTGGGCTTTGTAGCTCTAACGCCTGGCTAACGCCAGGGTGCCCGGGATTTAAGACCAAAACGCACATTAAACGCCATGTATGTTCCACTTCCTATTTTTTTCATCCCCCAACTCTCCCAAAAACACCAATTCATCCGATTAACACACAACAAGTTCACAACACACACATCTTCACCCAAACAACAAGTTCACTAGCACAAGTTTCCCTGCACAAGTTAACAACACACATTTTCCCCCAAATCTGCACAATTTAAATTTCGAGGTCCACTTTATCCGACAAACACACATCAAGCGTTGAGGTATGATTCTATCCCTACCCCTTGTTACTTCGAAGTGGGCATTACAATTATGAAAGGTGTAACCTTGATTCATGGTGATTCTTTATGGGTTTATGCTATTCATGGTCATATTGTATCATATTGTGATTCCCAACCCCCGAACCCTTTAGGAATGGGCTGAAATTGTGAAGCTAAGTGGTATTATGGAACCCCAACCAGCTTTGGGTACATGAGGCATTCCCTCAAGTCCATAAGAGCTCTCATGGAAATTGTGATAGCCAAGTGCTCGATGTAATGCCTCAATGGAAATACATATCCCATTTGGAGCCCGAGTCTCCGGGAAACAAACCACTAGTGTCATGCATCATGAACTCTATGAAATTTTAAGTGTGAAGAGGCTCACTAGAAGCCGTATGTGTCAAATTTTTCGTAAACGCGACAAGGTGAAGTCTGAGTAACCTTGGAAAATTGGAAAAGCTTATAGTACACACGTTATGACACCCACTAACTACTGATCATTTGTGCAGGAAAAAGAAAATGATGCTACCCAGAAGAGCCACAGGAAAAGTAAAGTCCACGTTTTCGGCCCCAGCAAAGAGCAAAGCAAAACCCCCACCACCTCAGAAGAAAAGAAAAGGGGGAGATGCTACGTCGAGTATGACTGGTGAGGAAGCAGTAGCTGTTGTCGCTGCTATGAGACAACATCCCGTTGGTCAACGGGAATATGGTATCAACAACATACCAGTACAATCCAAGAAATGGTATGCACGCTGCAAGCCAAAGCATGTTCACCCTGAGGGGGCCATTAAAGAAGGAAGTCTAAGAACAAAATTCCCTGCGATTTGGAGGAGCATCCATGAGTTGGGTTTAGGATATGTGTTCAGGCACAATGGTCACATCAACTTGAACCTAGTCCGGGAATTCTATGCAGGGTTCGACCCTAAGGACAAGGAGAGATTGGTGCCAATCCGTGGGCACTTGGTGGATTTTTCGGCCAAGGCCATATGTGATTTTCTAGGTGCACCAAATGTTCCGGTGGAGCCTCTAGAGCAATTCATTCGCCATCCCAACTATAGAGAGGTGAGGCACACACTGTGTGGAGTTGAGTCCAGGGCTTCTTGGATTCGGGATAGAGCCACAAATCGCCATAAAAGGTTTCCCAAGAAGAAAATGAAGGCTGAAACCCAGGTGTGGCTTAAAGTGATTAATGCACGGATACTACCATGCAACCATGACACCTTAATCAGCCTAGAGAGGATCTGTGTGCTCTACTTCCTCATGACGGGTAGAGAGTGAATGTGGGCCATCTGATGCGCTATCAAATGGGGTTGGTGCGGTCCAACAATAGAATTGATCGAATACCATTCCCAAATTTCTGACTCAGTTCTTGCTAAATGAGAATGTAGCGGTTGATCCCAGCTTTGACCATACCATTGATCAACTCGCACGAGAGATTGGCGTCACTGGCTTAAGACTGAAGGAAGAGTCTTCACTGACCACTGCAGAGCACAATGTGTGGGATGATGGCTTCATGGCCCATCTTTATGGGATGATGGATTTACAGTTGCGAATAGGAGGTCGGCCAGCGTCAGGTGATGAGAGAGATGAGTTGGATCAGAGATACCCACTCAATGCTCATGCTCAACAGATGATTAGAGCAGGTGGGGATACAGGCTCCCAGATGATGGATATTAACACACCTGACGATTCTGATGTAGAGCCGATGCGCTCAGATGAGGAAGATGATGAAGAAGATGAGCATGAGGAGGAATGAAGAGAGCGTCAGATGATGAGGACGCTGAATGATCAGGGAGTTCTTGTACCTTGCTTCTATTACTTGTTTTGTCTTTATATGATGCACTGAGGACAGTGCATGAATTAAGTGTGGGGTGTAATACATACGTATTGTGGAATTGTTGTATCATATGTGGTGCCGTGTTGTAGTTTTGTATTCATGATAGTAAATGATATTTCTTTTAAGTCTTATAGTTGTTTTTTTATATATATAAATATGTGAACTTTTCCCAACGATGGACCTCCTAGACAGTTCTCTTGAGGGAAGTAAGTCTAAAGAAAATAAAAAAAAGATTTTTATTTTAGGTAGTGTAGTAATTCCCCCTTGGTTTTTCTTTGGGCCACGGTTCTTTTCCAAGGGTGTAACTTGAACCGGGTGTTTATTTTTGTTTGTTAGAGTAGTTAGGAAGAAACTGAGTAACTTAGAGATATCCATTGACATGGTCGATGCCGACATATCAGGTTATGACATACATTCTGCTTTCCCGTATATTTTGTTTGATATGTGATGCCTGAATAAAAATAAATAGCCTATTTTGTGACGCCTTACCTCAGTTGCTTGACTTGTATGCTACATAGTGCAATATTGCTTAATTCTCTCAATTTTGTGTGCTTGCTTGACTTGAGAGTTGAATAAAACCGTTGTGATTGAGTCATGTGCAATGTGTGAGTGAGGTTTAGTGATTTTCTATGCTATCCTGTGTAGTCTAGAACTTGTCCCGTGTGTTAATCGAAGCGAAATTGTAGGTTATGATAGTCTAGGAGATGACATAGGCATTTTCTTGCTTGATCATGGATGTGCTTGTCACATAAGAATTAAAAATTTCCATTGCTATCCCCTTTGAGCCTTTTGACCTTTTCTTTGGTACCCACATTACAAGCCGTACCCCTCTTTTGTTCTTAAATTGAGATTTTTGCACCTTTTCCTCCTAAGGCACTTAGTCGCTAAAAGAATTAAGGTGGTATAATGGGGATTAACTTTGGAGTGGAACCATGGAAAGGCCCGTCAGTGCACTAAGAATTGTATTCGATAGTCACTAGCCATTGAATCTTCATGTATGCAGTGTGTGTAGGAAAGAAAAAAAAATGATAGTAAAAGTATGTACAAAAAGATACACACCTCCAAATTTTTATTAATTTGTGCTAGTGAAAATATAGAAGTACGTAATTAAAAAAGGGCTATGTTGAATATGAATTGTGGCAAGAGAATTTTGTTGAGAAGAATATGTGTTGAGTTGTGAAGGTAGTGTATTAAAGTGCTTAGGAGGGTTAGTGACTATTCTTAAATATATCCTACCCGTCCCTTAGCCTACATTACAACCTTAAAAGTCATAATTGATCCTAGATTTGGCTAACTTGAATTAGTGGAAATCTACACTAAGGGCAAGCTTATGGTACGACCACGGGATGCATATGAGAGTGAGGGAATTTGTTCAATTGTGTGATGTCCTTAAATTATGTTCAAAAGCATATTTGA